>LOJH01000770.1:0-15873 GCA_001685095.1 Ellobius talpinus
AATACAATTTGTGTGTTGTTATTTTGGGGTATAAGCTAGCCATGCGGGAGCCGGATGGGATGAAAGCAGGCCCATGCTCCCCTATTCACTACAGAGGTCAACTTGGTAAGGACCTGGGTTTAAGAGATTTGCAGAGCTCCTCTGCAGGCCTGGGCATCCTTTACTCACTGAACACAGTGAGTTGTTGTCAGCCCTTGCCCCTCCCCCTTTAGCATTCCACAGCTCTTGAGACCAGAGCTACTTAGGATTTCAGTGTAGAGCTGGCTTCTGGCAAAGGCCAAGAGAGCTCCACCTCTGGTGATGGTTAAGGACATGCTGACTCATGTAGCACATACTTAATTGTATTTCAATTGCGTAGACATGTCAAAAACAATTCTGAATCTGTGATTTGAAGCTTTTGGTAATAGCTGTAAGGTGACGGATGTAGAGGTCTTCATTGAGCCGTTTCTGAACTATGCGAGAAAAATGTTCAGCAAATTGATAAACTAGCACGCTCTTGGTCTTCTGGATAGGAGGGACACAAACGGAAAAGGCAGTTGAATCTCCAGGAGCGGTGCCCAAAGAGACCCACCCAGTGTCCAAGAGAGAGAAGAGTTCTCCACAAGAGGGAGGGATTCTTGGTCCCTGTTCTCCAGACTCTGAGAACAATCCTTATCTTCTACCCAATTTCTTCCAAAGTTCAGTGAGACAGGTGTAGCAAGCAGTGTGTGCATTTTGGTAGCTAGAATGAAAATGGCCGCCAGAGGCTCATAGGGCGATGCATTATTGGAGGTGTGACCTGTTGGAGGAAACCTGTCCCTAAGGGTGGGCTTTGAGGTGTCAGATGCTCAAGCCAGGCCCAGCATCTCACTCTATTTTTGCTACATGTGAATCCTGATATAGAACCCCCAGCTACCTCTCCAGCACTGTGGCTGCCTGAATGCCACCATGCTTCTCACCTTGATGATAATGGACTAAACCTCAGAAACTGTAAGTCAGCCCCAATTACATGTCTTCCTTTATAAGAGCTGCCATGGTCATGGTGTCTCTTGGCAGCAATGGAAACCCTAACCAAGACACTCAGTAGTCCCATCTTCTCAGGAGGCTGCAAGACTGCAGGATCACCTAAGAGCAGCCTAGAAGCATAGCAAGGCTTCCATATCAAGCAACGATTACAATAACAATAGCAAATATTTTTGAAAACATTTAAATTGGTTAGACAAACTAAATAATGAAAGTTACTGCTCTGAAATTTGTTTGGATTTTACATTTTTTACTTTACTTTGTCACCTGTGTATTACAATGTATGTAAGGTAAAATTGAACACTTTAATAAATTTTAAGTTTCAGCTTGGTGGCATTATCTGAACCACCCTCACCATCCACCTCCAGAACTTTGGTCATTCTCTGTCATCGCTACTGTGAACTTGACCCTCAATGGAACCACAATTCAGCTCAAGAATAAACAAACGATGGGCATGAAAGGTTGCACAGCTCAGTGGTTAAAAGGAATCACCACACTTTCAGATGGCCTGTCTCCATCTCTGCCCCTCCACACTTGGTCAAACCACTCTCTGAACTGTATCTGTGTTCTTCCAGCTGGAAAAAAAGGTGACGTCTGTGTGTGCCAGAGAGTTATCATGGAAGTTAAGTGAGTTCACACATGGTGCACTTTGAACCATGTCCGAGGACTAAGCCAAAATTACTGTTTACTGTTACTGTTATTCCAGCTATAGGTCAGTTTTGTTCTGAGGAGCACCCTCCCACACAATGCTTACGTGTGTGCATGTGAGCACGTGCACGCACACACACACACACACACACACACTGAGAAAGATCATAAGTAGATGAAAGTGAGCAGAGGGTCCTGTCCGTCCTTCTGGATTGGCTTGTGCAGATGCCAGCCTCCCTGTACTCTTCTCTAATAGACTTGACTGCATCTGCTACCCTGATGGTTTCCTTGAGCCATGAAGACCCAGAAGGTGGGTCTGTCACGATGGCATTGTGGGTCTGGGGGTTTGGTTGAGAGCCAAGCAATTTGGGGAGCTATGTTTGCATCACTGTTGAGTCTGATATCCCAGCCAAGAGTTTAGTTAGGAGTACTGCAGGGAGGAGAAGCAGCTGGCACCTCTCTTCTACAGAGGATGCAGCACCCCACCCCCACCCCATGCAGGACATCTCATGCTTCTGTGTGGGCCATCTCATGCCTCTCTTTTCGGTTACCTTTCTCACTTTGGACACTCGTCTTTGATCTACTGGTGGCTCCTTATGCATGACTCTTCTCATTTTTTAACATTATCCATTTCTTTTCTCACCTGTTGTCTGATTCTCTCTTCAGGAAGTCAAATGTCCTGTTTCTGTTATGATGATATTGCCCATGGTTAAACCCATGCCTGGTGTTGAGAGGGTCTCCACAGACCCTTCTGGGCCTTGCAATCATGTGTAAATGCCTCCCCTCCTAGAACCTGCCCTTCCCACACAGTCCTGTTCTAAAAAAAAAAACAAGCCAACTGAAGGGTGGAGAAGTTAGTGTAATGGTTAATATTATCAGCTGGAGAGCTAGGAGGTAGGACTCAGAGCTTGGGTCTGAGGGATCGTCTACATTAAGGCTAGCCTCTGCGCATGCCTGGGATCTGGCATCAAGCCCAAAGCCTAAGAGGTTTAGGGCCCTGGAGCTTGCACGGGTGGAGGAAAGATGGGACAGTGTGAGCCATCTCAAGCCTGCCCAACGATCAGCAGATGGGGAGGAAGACCAGAGGTGAGCCTATATCTGGTTTTGTCATCTCTCTCTATTTTATCTGCAGAGAGGAAATGCGTGTACAAACTGTAACAATGTTCTTTTTAAAGTCTCATTTTCTTTTGTTTGTTTTAACCCTCCTGGCACTGAAGCTATGTGCTCTGACTGTTGGGGGGGCACTGCATAGAAGGTGCATCCTTACAGGAGGCTGGGGGGAAATCTGTGAGACCCAGGAACATCTCCTTCTCTAGAAATGTCTGCTCCAGGGACACTAGAAATGTCCTCAGGGCTATTTCAGTTTTATTATTTTTAGCCAGTGTATTTCTGGTATCTCTTTAAAATGTTTCCTGACTGGGCAGAGCTGGTGCACACCTGTAATCCTAGCACTTGGGAGGCAGAAGTAGGCAGATCTCTGTGAGTTCAAGGCCAGCCTGGTCTCCAAGAACAAGTTCCAGGATAGCTAGGGCTGCTACATGGAGAAAACCTGTCTCAGAAAACCAAATATATATATACATGCAGGCAAAACACTCATATACATAAAATAAAAATAAGAAAAACAAAGATTAGAATCAAATATATATGTACATATATATTATATATGTGTATATGTGTAGACACACACACTAGTGTGTGTGTACTAGTGTGTGTGTGTGCGTGCGTGTGTGTGTGCGCGTGTGTGCATGTGCGGGCGCGCATATGTGTCTGAATCTGTGGAGGCCAGAGTTTACACTAAGTCTTCTTAGAGCGTTTCTATCTTACACATTGAGGCAGAGTCTTTCAGTTGAGCCCAGAGCCCAGAGTTTGTCAATGTGGGGATCTAGCTAGCCAGATTCTCAGGAGCTCCTTCCTGTCTCTGCTTCTCCAGTGTCGGGATGAGAAGCTGTTGGCCATGCCCACCCAGCATTTACACAGCTGCTGACGATCTAAACTTCTGTCCTTGTGCATGCATGGCAGATGCTCTAGTCACTGAGCCATCGCCTCAGCATCCCTCACTCCATTTTCATGTCTTAATAAATGATTAGTTTATATACTTAAAAATGTCTAATAGTGGGGATGGAGAGATAGCTCGGCAGTTGAGAGCACTCACTAATCTTGCACAAGATCTGGGTTTGGTTCCCAGCACCCACATGGAAGTTCATAAGCATCTGTAGCTTCCGTTCTGGACAATCTAATTCCTTCTTCTGGGCTACAAGGGCAAAACACACACACACACACACACACACACACACACATGGTATCCATACATACATGCAGGCAAAACACTCATATACATAAAATAAAAATAATAAGAAAATATCTAGTAGTAGAACAAATATAAAAATGACCGTCCTACCTATGCCAGCACAAACATCTGTCTACTGTGTCCTCTAAAAGGGACCAGCAACAGAGGAACCCATGTGTACAGTCATCCATTTCAACTGAATAGTAATGCTTTTAAAAAGGTTTTACTTAAAGCTTAATTTTATGAGTGTGATGTTTTGCTTGCATGTATGTCTGTGCATCATGAGTGTGCCTGGTATCTAAAGAGGTCAGAAGAGAGTGTCAGATCCCCTGGAACTGGAGTCACAGATGGTTGCGAGCCACACTGTGTGGATGCTGGGAACTGGACATCATTCGCCTGCAAGAACAACAAACTCTTACCCACTGAGCCATCTCTCCAGCCTTCAATACTAACTCTTCATAGAGGGCCATCCGCCTCGGAGCAACTAATGTCTTCTTGTGGGTTACTTTCCCTTTTGTTTGGACCAGCAGTGCCTCCATGCACATGCTTGCACATACTCTTGATCAACAGTGTTTGTATAGGAAAATTCCCAGCAGAGTAACAATTATGTACAACTGGTACCTTTGAAAAACTTTCTCTGATTTCCTTCCAGTGATGACCCAGTCTGCCACCTCAACCTCAGCCAGGTCTAGTTGTTCTTCATAAGTGATTGAGCAAAGGGCCTTGCCACTTAGTGTCTTGAAATCTGAGTTTAAAAAAAAAGTCTCTGCCTGATGTTCATTGGCTTTTCTAATTACAGATTTTTAAAATTATTTTTACTGTGCTTAGCAATTGACCGTCTGTATGTGTCAAACACTCCTTCCAGGTGCACTTTTGATCAATCCTCTATTTTATTTACATGTACTTTTTGAGAAGAAAAAAGTAATCTTCCCCTTTGCTGTCACATGAATTATGAAGATTTCCCAGCCCATCACTGCCAGTTTTCTTTCCTCTTGGTTTAGGGCATTCTTCTCACAACTCCAATTGCAGTTTTATGTAATAGAATATTGATTTTTTTTCTCCAGGGCTTCTATGGGTCCAGTCTTTCCTAAAAAATCCTTCCTTATTCCAGGAGCATATAAAATTAGCCATTCACTTTTTCAGATTTTTATGATTTTTCAAAACCCCCCTCTCTCTGTGTGTGTGTCTGTGTGTGTGTTGGAGACTGAATTCCCAACACTTTATTGGCTCCTTCACTGCTTTTTGTATTTAAACCCTTGATCCACTGGGAATCAATGTTAGCGAATTGGGTGAAGCTGAGAGCCAACTTAATTTTCCTCTGCTAATGAGCTATTGATCCAGCATCATTAATTGGAGAAATCTCCTTTTCCTACTGTTTCAAAAGGTCTCATTTTCACATGTTAATTCTCAGGTGGACCTGGTTTCATTTAATGGAGTCTTCTTTCTTATTTCTTGGTCTACTTTTCTCTGGTCCATGCTATTTTAGTGATTGGAGCTTTAAATTGGCCTTAGCTGTCAAGCTGGGATAATTTCTTATATTACATTTCATTTTCAAGAATGTTTCAGATTAATCTTCATAATTGGTTTTATAAATTAACTTTAATATTATTTTAACTTATACCAAAAATGTTGGAAATGACTATTTCTATTGGAACTTCAGTCAATTTAAATATTAATTTGTGGGGAAATGGTGTTTTCCCATCAGGCTGCAGTTCGTCTTTCTACTTAAGTCGTTTGGGGTTTTGTTCGTACTTATTAAAGTGTTTATGACAAGCACTCTGCAAGTTACATCTTACATTTACCTCCGGGATGATTTTCATTGGTATTTTGAGTGAGAACTTTTACGCAGTAGTGTGTGTGTGTGTGTGTGTGTGTTTCCAATTTGTCTCTTTCCTGAGTTCTCTGATTGTTCCTTACTGTTTTGTCACATGGAGCGCTTGTGTTTCCTAGGCCTGGCTCGCGCTATTGAATGTAAATTACTCCATGCAGGGATATTTGTCAAGTCTGTACTTCCCCCTGAAAGCCCTGCTTCCCCTTTCTACCGCAGCCCTCTGCGTTCTCAGTTCCTAGAACACCATGTGCTATCTGGTCTGTGGGATTTCATGCGTCTTCTTTGCCTGGTCATCATTTTCCTGGTCTCAGCTGAGCAGCCACGTCTTCCTGGAGCCCCAGCTGACACTGGCTACCTCGTTTTGGGCAGCTGTAGTTCACTGGCTGTTCTCCTTTGGTCTCTTTGGTCATACTCCCACCCCTAGACTTCTGAATCCAGGACAGACCTTGTGCTCTGGGATATACCCAGGGGCGCTGCTTCAGTACTGCACGCAGGGTTCTTGTCTGTCACTAAAAGGTAAATTTCCCATTTTTACTTAGAGTCCATGCTTTACTGAATAAAATCTCTATATAAAAAAACAAAACAACAAAAAAACAAAGAACAAAAAATACTTTGGATTGCAGTCTGAAGCGGCCTGCCCCAAATATGACATTGTTTGGAGTCTTTGCTATTGTCTTAAACTTTAGAAGAAAGCATGCTTTTCCCCCATAATACATTTGTTATTTTCATTATAAAAATTATGTTATCTTTAATGTCTGAGCAAATGAATATAATACGAGACCACCATAGCGTTTTCTTTGTAGGCCTCAGTGAACCGGCGATTTAAACTCTTTGTCTTTAACGGAAAAGATTAAACTTCACCTAGTTTCTCAATGAAAGAATACTATTGCTGTGAATTGGGTATTTATATCCCACTGAAATTTGTGTTAAAATGTGATTTCCAACTGGACGATGCTTGGAGGTGTGGTTCTTGTGAAGAAGTTAGATGATAGAAGTGGATACCTCCAGAGACGAGCTATATCTGATAACCCAGAAGTGTTGGCAAGCATCGCAATACGTCTAAATGTGGAGCAGCCCCCTGGTGATGAGACACAGAGCTTCCAGAATGATGTCCCCAGGTCCAACTTGCCTCTGCTTCCTGCTTCGCAGGAATCTTGGGTCACAGTGCACGTAGAGCTTTTATGCCTGCATCTCCTAAGTTTTTGAATTGGTGGCGTTGTCAGGGAGGGCCTTCTTCCTTCAAGCTGCCCTGAGTATTGCATGCTAATGCAAATGAAGGTCTTAGCAAGGGGCTCACCCATGCACACAACTTGGTGCATGTCCCAGAAAGAGAGCCCCCTGGAGCTGTGGTGTTGGTCCCTTCCCCAGCATCTGCATCATCCACACATTGGCTGTGTGGAACTTCACCGCTTGTTAGAGGCTCTGTCCTGCAGCATTACTGAAGGAAGCCAGGAGGAGCTATTCACTCCCAACGTGGAGAACTGCTCCTGGAGGTTTGGAGGAGGCAAACCAGCATGCTATATGCAGTGGTGCATGTCAGCTGCTTTGCTTTGTAGAGCCCTTAGAAATAAATGAAAACATGTCCTAACATAATAATATATCAACATACTCTTTTTGCCCAAAATCTAGTAAGTATAATGCTTTTCTACTTTGTTTCAGATCTAAAAAATGTAATTAAAGGGGCTAGAAAAAGGAATCAGTAGTTTAGAGTACTAGCTGCTCTTCTAGAAGACTCAGATTCAATTCCCAACATCTGCATAATAGCTCACAACCATCTGTAATTCTGGATCCAGGGTATTTGATGCCCTCTTCTAACCTCTGCAGGCACCAGGCACACATAGAGGCAAAACACCCATACACAAAAAATTCAGAAAATATTATATGTAATATATAATTATAATTACATATAATGTATATAATTATATATACATATATGTACACACACACGCTACTGTTTCTTCTACCAGAACTTCCTCCCTTCCTCTTGGAACTAGGCTATCATGTTTTGATATTTATGATTTTTATATATTATTTAAACATATCCACAAACAGCATAGGAGCATGTATCTTATTACTTGGTTTTTAATTCTTTTTAAAGCAATGTTTGGGTGTGTGTGTGTGTATTCATCCATACATGCATATGTAGAGGCCAGTGGAGTCCTGGGGTGTCTTCCTCTATCACTGTCCATATTATGTCTTTGAGACACAGCCTCTCACTGAACCTGGAGCTCACCATATTTTGTGCAGGATGGCCAGCCAGCAAGCTCTAGCGATCTGCTTGCCTGCTCTCAATAGCACTCAGGTGACAGGCACCTGTTGCCATGTCTGGTTTTTCATGGTGGTACTGGGGGCTTGAATTCAGGTCCCCCTTGTCTTCACAGCAAGCACACTTAGCCCCAGGTTATTATTACCCATACTCTGAATGTTCCCGTAGTGAATCTCTTTTCATCACACATTGTTTCTGAGAGCTTCTTACGGTCTTTCACAGGTGCTTTACACCGTTAGCTGTGGCCTGTTTTTCCACTGTGTCTTGAGAAGCCTGCAGGTCATTCTCCGTCTGTGTGTGGAGAACCACATGACAACTGACACCCATATACACTCCTCCAAAGTGTGAGGCCTCGCCGGGACCCAAACGCATTCTTTCTCAGGTTCCATTCCCCATGAAGCACATCTGCACTCCATTTCGTCAAATTACTTTCAAACAAAATTATATATATATATATATATATATATATATATTTAATTCATAGGTACATTTTAGTCATATTGCTGTCCTTAATGGAAAAAATTAAAATATCACTTTAGCTATGGTTGGAAGCTAAAAGTATTACAGGTATCAGTATTTTAATCTTAAATTAAGCCAAATGTGCTGAAATCTCCTGTTCATTATAGTAGTCTATCTGCAAATTCTTTGGCATTTTTCAGATGAGTATTCGTGTTAATTTTTAAAAAGTACCAATTTTGTTTCTTCATTTCTAAACATTCTAAAAAGGTTTATTTTTATTTTTATTAACGTGTGGGCGTTCGTGTGTATCTGCCACACATATGCAGGTACCCATGGACTACAGAAGAGGGTTTCCGAGCTGGAGTTACTGGCAGCTGCCTGATGGGGTACTGGAACCCCAACCTTTGAGCCCTGGGAAATCAGTAAATGTCCTTAATGCTGAGCCCTCTCGCCGACCCCTTCACCTTTTTTTCTTTCACAGTCTAGACAAATGACACTGCCCAGGATTCACAGTTAAAGAGATGGTAAACAGGTGTTTCAAGGGTGTCAAAAACCGTCAAAGCCCATCTCTGATGGTGGATAGTGATCTGATGACTGACAGCTACTTTTGGGTCAGAGTGGCTGGCTGACCACAGTCCTGAGGGCCACCCAGCAGAACAGAACGCCAGGCTCGATGTTCAGCTATGATGTCGTTTTGAGTTCTACATTTGTGAGCTTAACAAATGGGATTAAAATATTTGCCAAGAAAATCAATGAGCCTCTACCAGACATGAAAGGATATTATTTAGATTTTTGGTCTTTTCCCCTAAGTACACAGTATAATGGTTATTTATATAGCATTTTTATTATCTTTGCTATTAGAAGTAATCTAGATGGGCCGGCTCAGTGATTAAGACACTTGTGTCTGCAGACGATCTGAGGCTGCTTCCCAGCGCCCAGGGCAGGTGGCTCACAACTACCTGTGACCCCAGCGCCAGGGGACCTGAATGCCTTCTTTTGGCTTTTGTGTGCATTGGCACTCACAAGTACATACCCCACACAGACACCCACACATACATAATTAAAAATGAATTTTTTTCTGAGGGTGTGCAGAATTTTTTTTTACTGATTTTATTGAGCTATACATTTTTCTCTGCTCCTCTCCCTGCCTCTCCCCTCCCCTTCAACCAAAAATAAAAATATTTTTAAAGGTTGCTTAACAATGATTTCAAGTATTCAGGAGGGCATTTGCAGATGGCTTATAAATACTGAGTCAACTGTATTAGACTCTTGATTATCTGTTGATTTGAGCACCCCGGTGTGGGGAGGGATCGGAAAAGCAGTCCCCTGGGATCACTGAGGGTAAGTATATGTAGTTGGACATATTTGTCAAAACTGCACGCTGCACATTTCTGCACATTGTCACCTTTGCCTGCTTCCCTTTTGATTTTTAGAAGCTCTTTGTGAAAGAAATGAAGCCGTTGTGTGTGGATACAAATACTTAGTTGCCAAATACAATTTGCACTTGGGATCTGTCTCTCCACATTGAAATTTTGTTCTGAGGACTGCTGAAGACCATCAAGCTGGCTCAGTGCCTAAATTGTGAGTCCTGGCTAGGGTGACTTTTCCCCTATGAGGACTAGGAATTGATTCTGTTGTTTTCTTCAAGATCTTTTCAGCTAACCCACTTTTTTTTTAAAAAAAATAATGAAATCCTTAATCCACTTGGAGTTCATCTGCCAATTGCTGGAGGAGTGGGCTCCACTTAATTTTATTCCAGATAGTTCTACATATTATTTCATTAGTAAAATGTCTAACCTTTAACATCCTTCTGTTTCTAAAAGAAACGCTTCTTGGGCATGATTTAATTTTACGTTAATATACTTAAAATATATAAGTTTTGAGTGCATATTTTCATATGTTTATGTATACATGCAGGCATCTGTCTGCAGGTATGTACATAGGAAAACATAGTTTGCACCTTTCTTAAGATTTCTGCTTGTGGTTTATGAGTGAGATCAGTCTGTACTTTTCCTTTCTTTCACTATCCATTTTGAGTTATTGGAAATGAGATCCCAGAGAACTCATAAGAACATTGTATAGCCATTTCTAGTCATCAGCCCTCTGAGATGATTCTAAAGCTATGTGAACCTGGTGCTTTTTGGTTAGGAAAACACTAACATGCCAACCAATTTTTTAAAAAAATTATATTACCTTCACAATTCCTGGAAAATTTTGTTATTTCTTTCCCTAGAAAACAGTTTTTCACCCCAGTTGAAGCTTAAGATCCTCATAAATTAGCTAGTCTGTTGCCTCTATTTTCATCCCTAACACTGTCTACTGAGATCACCTCCTTTTATTGCTTTTCCTCTGTTTGTATCACTAATTTTCAAATCGCCTAAGGATGTGTAGACTCAGCATTTTTGGTGGATTCCATCTGGGGCATTTTAGGGTCAAAGGGGGGGATGACGGAGATGCGATATAGATGGAGACACGAAGGCAAACAGATGGCTCTGCCACCACCGCAGGGCAGCCTGGTTCATCTTGACAGGTTAGCAAAATCTTAATAATGCCTCTTATTTTATTCTCAACTGTAAAGTACAAATAAATATCATCGTTTCCAATTTGATTCTTTTCATTTGTGTGGAAATAAGTATCACGTTCCTGTCATGAATTATGATGATGGTTTAAATGAATGAAGACCTCCCCTCACCTTGACCCTACCCCAATTAAAAACACTTCAAGCAGCCTGGGTGGTGTGTTCAGTCAATATAATTAATTACTTTGATCATCTCTACATCAGTGAAGTAACAGACTCAGGCTTGAAGGAAACACCAAAACACTAGAACATGGTTGTCATAGGCTTAGACATACATGATGCCCTCCTCACCCCACCCCACCTGACTACCTGGCAATCTATCTCATGTTGACTGCTCTCCCAGCCCCATAAGCAAATGGTAAATTGTCATGGAATGAAGTTGGATGACTTGAATATGGCTGTGTCTAGCATGTCACAGGCTTCCTGAAAAGTGAGTTCATTCTTCCCATAGATTTAACCCATAGGGCTGGATTGCAGGATGATGTCATTGTAGGCATTCCTTAGTGCTTGCTCAGTGATTGATTTACTCATTCAGCAAGAATTTAATTCCTGCAATGTGTAAATCCAGGTTGAAATAGAGCATCACCATTTACTAATTAATTTCTTTTTGCCAAGAATGTCATTTGCTTCACAGTAATAGCAATGTGTAGTTATGGAATATCTGCAGTTGAGCCTAGTCAAACACACAAACTGGTCAGCTGGATCTTCTAGATTTGTATGGTCCTATTTGCTGTCAAGCAACATGTGCCTATTCAAACTTAAGGTCTAAAACTAGATAGAATTCAGGAGTCAGTTCCTTTGTTACATGGGACACATTTTAGGGGCTCAGTAGCCACATTGACCATGAGATATGATACTGGAAAATCTTCCAGAACATGCCCACCACCCCAGGAAGTTGTACCGGGCAGTTCCATCCTACAGCGAGTCAGCAGCAATGAATGCGGTGGAGATTCTGAGAACCGACCTGATTGACCTACACATGAGGCGGCTGACTGAATGCCTGTGGTTTTGACCTATACACAAGGCAGCTGGCTGAATGCCTATGGTTCTGGAAAACATGATTAAAAATAGTCCACTCTTTCAACAAATGCTTCACAATGTTACTTCTGGTTACTTGCCCAGAGGTCTTCAAATTCAGGAATTCTGAATCCATGAACCACAAATTAATGTGATTTACTTTTATTTAGCAGCTCACTTTTAAGGCTCTCCTTTCTTTAATCCTATTCTCGACCACTGGTCATTTCCAACTCTGTCCCTGCCACTTGGACTTACTGTAAATAATCACTTAGTTCCTGGTTGCTATCAGCTGTAAAACATTTGTTCTCTTTGGCCCCTTTCCTGGAATGTATCATTAGGCATTTTCATTGCTTTTGTGGCCCAAGTGAATCTTTACCAAAAGTACTGTCCCATTCTGACAATATTTGCCAACCAAGCCTGGTTAAAAATAGATAACTTATCATGAAGTTTCCTGTTATGCATGAATCAGGGACTCTGATCTACAAAGGCCGATGTGTCAAAGAGGGAAAGATGTTCTTTTGATGTATTCATCCAAGTAACATTGCATGATGAAATACACACGGGTCAGAATGAGAGTCAGGTAACCTTGGGGCTAGGGGTTCTTTCCATTAAAAAAGGGATAGCACTCAGTAAGGAGAGGGTGAGGCCACAGACATGTTGTCATAACTCTTGCTGACCCCATAGTTCCTTGGAGATTTCATTCTAATGAGAAAAAGGGTCCTAGGGTTTTTTGGGTTGTGGTTTTGTCTAAATATATGTTTCCCCCATCCTTCCAGAGCTATGGTGGCAGGCTTGCTTCTTCTCTCCTGTCTATTCAAAGCCCATCCTGATGATGTGACGTGATCTTAAGCTTAACTTATCACCAAAGTCCCCCCTGACCTGGTCCCTGTCCATCCTACCTCATCTCTGAGATGCCTTAGGAAAGGAATCCACAGCACTGCTTTGTAAATGTCTCATTTCAACTGACGCAAGCCCACAGGCTCCAAGGGAAAGACATCTTTATCTACCATCTCCACCCAATGAATACAAAAGACCTCGGAATCTGTTTGTCTAACTTTTCAACCCTTGTGCTCTCTCTGCCAGAGGCCCTCTGAGATGTGACCATCCAGTCCACCACCCCAGGCCAAATGGCCACCACCCCTATGTTAGACTGTGCTCAACTGCCTTCACACAGCAGTTCTTTGGAGAATGACGTCAGTGGGGACAAACCCAAACCTGTGACCTACCTGCTTAAACCTCCCTTTTTGGTCAGGATAATGACCAGAGGCTTGGCCTGGCCTACTTAGGTGATGCCTGCCATACTTTAACCTCACCTAACCACATTCCTTCCGTGTTCTAATCATGCCTTGTAAGCTATTATCCCTGGACCCTCTTCAATTCCTGTAAGAAGCTCAACTCGTTTCTGCCTTGGGGCCTTTGCGCACATGGTCCCTGGCGCTTGATACTGTCTCCCAGTTCCCTGTCACTTAATTAAGTCATGCTTATCCTGCATAAAGGTTCAGGGATGACTTCCTTGTACTCTTTTGACATTAGTCATTAGACTCTTATCCCCAGAAAGGGCCCATCTTGGGCTTTTCTTGTTCTGAGGGTGACTGACTATCTCCAGTAAGATTTACAGGTTCCATGGATGGTGTTTCTCTTTTACTTTCTATTGTATTTGCAGTTCCAAACGACGAGCCTGGCCCTAGAGGTATCAAGACACATTTGTTGACTAAGTCAACAGATGGTAACTTGATGTGACCTGTCAGCATAGGAAAGACAGATTTTTATGACCCTGACTTCAAATCTCAACTCTGCCACTTGCAGTAGATAGTAGACAAGCGATGACCTCTCTAAGCTATAGTTTCCTCACTAGTAAATCAGCCATAACTGTATGTATATGAAGCTTCCGAAAGGTTCCCAATAAGGCACACTCATTAGTATCACCATCTCTAACTTAGAGACCAGAGACTGAAAATCCTCTGCTGAGGCCACAAAGCTCCCCAGGAATAAGTGACGGACACCCCAAAGGAAACAGATAGTAACTTTTTTTTATTAAATATTACAGTGGATCAAAAAGTACAAAATATCTCTTGCCTGCTATGTGATTGGGAAACTATTGGCACGGAATACAGTATCAAAAGCAGTAATAAGTACAATTTGGAAAACATACAAAATTGAGTGTTTATAGTTGGCTCAGCATTCTTCTGGTAGTGTTCAAACTAACGCAAAGGTTACTCAATAACCTCTCCATTGGGAAATTATATAACATCACTGGGCCAGGTTGTTATATACAAATGATCACCTTACAGAGCTTAGAGGTTACATAGCTGGAGTCACTCAAAGTGTACAATATTTACAACACAGGGAAGTTTAAAAAAGTATAAACAGCCAAGAGATTATGCTGCTATTTTTTTTTAATTTTTATTTTTTTGCAGAGATCTTTCTGCCACGGGGAGACAAGCAGAATATCAAATACATCAACAACCAACACTGGAGCTGAGGTGCTCAAAGTCACTACTCCAGGGGCATGGGTCTCACCAGGGCAAAATCATTCCCGTTACTCTCTTAGCTCGGGACAATGAGAGTCAAAGTATACCACATGGGACGTGGCTGACCACCACCAAATGTGACTCAGTGGGACAAGAAGTGAAGAGAAATAATGGTTCTCTTTGAAGGCACACTACATAAAATATATTTGTGGGATCACCTTGACGTTTCCATCAGACACACCAACACAATGAAATACAGTACTTGAGGATTCATGCACCAGGTCGCAAAGCTGTGATGTCAACACAGAGTCTGGACAAACCCTTCCATATATGCCCTGATGAACCAGTGAACTTGTGAGCTTCTAGCTAGGAAACAAATCAGTCAGTCCTTAATGGCAAACATTACACGTTTCAATCACTTACTAGGAAAAAGCTTGATTGGGCCATCATGGTATTTTATTTTTACTTTCTATTTTGTCTTTAAGCCAAATTGCCAAAAGTTAGGCCAGGAGTTGCATGGAGATGATATATTTTTAAATATTATTTAGAATCTCCAACTCTCCAATAATTCACGGGCTGAGTGCATTTTGAATTGCAACATTTCTCGGAAGCCACACTTGGTAAATGGATTTATGACTCCAGTGCCAATTGGATTCCACAGTTTCCTTTACAGAACTACCAATAACAATGGTTTGATTGCACAAAGAACGGCTTGTGCAATGCCATTCAATAATAAGGCCCCTTGAACTCAATGCAAACAAAGCCTGATTTAAGACTTTTTAAAACGTCCTTCTCAGCTAATGAAAAAATTCAATGGTCTTTTTGAAAGATTTCCAAGATCTCCGTTTGGAGTTTTAAAATAAATGACACTCCGCTTCTGTTCTTTGCATTCGTCCTGATGTTTTGCCGAGGGTCTGAGCTTCCTTCAACATCAACAGCGAGTCTCCTCTCGGCAGAGATGAGAAAAACAATAGCTGGACTATGTTGACATTGTTTGAAAATGGTGTGATCGAATTCCTACACGATGAACACATCTCGACTCACCACAGTGAGGAAAACAATCGCCCCATCTTGCAAATGGGTGAGCTCATGAGGGAGTAGAGGAGGGGGACACACAGACATCCCCATTTTCTTCGAGAAACGAACTCACAGGGACCACGTCTGGCTCCAGCCCATGCCTGCTGCAGAATCCCTGGTCCTTTGCTCCTCTTCTGATTCTGTCACTATTCAATCTAGTGCAACTTTCTCATACTGTGTCCTGGCCAGCATCCTGCTGGCTGGAATTGAGACCCATCCTCTCTCTCTCTCTCTCTC
>LOJH01000770.1:15953-27093 GCA_001685095.1 Ellobius talpinus
TCTCTCTCTCTCACACACACACACACACACACACACAGACACACACACACACACACCCTTTCTTGTGCAACCGCAGAATAATCTGCATGTGCACATTTATGATCTAAGTTATACTAGTCTATCTATGGTCCTATTAAATATATAATATATATATATTATTCCACAGGAAGGTAAATAATTAATTGAAGCGAATGGAACTCTTAACACTGGGTCGTTACATTCTTTTGTTCCCACCTTTGGATAGCATGTTACTACATGGACTATTTGGCTTCATATCATGAGGACATTTCCATACAGATGAGTGGCATGCATGGCTTTGCATAAGAACCGCAGTTTCACGGTCACTGGTTTTGATTATTTTTGTAGTTGAGTTACCTATTCAGAGATGTTGGAAACTGTCATCAAGTTTCATAGACTTAAATATGTCAGAGGTAAAAATGAAAAGACTTGGTTAACTATGGTCCTAGAGTCTATTGGTAGTGTTGGGGGAGAGGAAGGCAGTGGGCTGGGGACTTCTCAAAGCAGCTTTTGGCAGGGATGGGCAGAGATGGGAAAAGGAGTCCACGCTATGCTACACTTAGCAGTTGTGGTGCCTTGGGAGCAAAAGGAATCAATAGTCAAGAG
The DNA here is from genome assembly GCA_001685095.1 of Ellobius talpinus. Classification (NCBI taxonomy): domain Eukaryota; kingdom Metazoa; phylum Chordata; class Mammalia; order Rodentia; family Cricetidae; genus Ellobius; species Ellobius talpinus. Next base: position 16,578 of record LOJH01000770.1, read on the forward strand.
TGGCAGTCAAAAAAAAAGAAAGAAAAAAAAGAAAAAAAAACACCCAAAGTGGACAGTATGACCACGTGATGAAAAACTTGATACAAACCACCTTAAGTGTACACAGCCTCATCAAAACCACCCCCCAGAAACCCAAGGAGGATGGCTTTCTTTTGAAACAGATTATCCAATTACTCCTCACAGATTTTAACCTGGGGGAATCTTGCTAGGAAACTCAAGAAGTTAGCTGATGGTGGCAATAACTCTGTTGCTCAAACAGGCCAAGGCCTGGCTGGGATGCCCAGTGATCAGACCTTAGGTAACTCCTCCTCTACTGGATGGTCACACACACATACCATACCTTTCCAATCCCCTTCTCCAGACCATTTAAAAGGTGCAGTTCCAGCACCAGCGTGAGTCACCCTGGCTCTTGTCTTAAGATGTGAAATTCCTAAAACATCTTCACAGCCTACTAACTAGTATGTCCTCTAGACTGTTCTTCCGCGGCTTTTTGCCAACAAGGTTTTTGTTTTATGATTTCTCTGGTATGTAGGACGGGTTCACAGCCTAGATAACATGAGTCCAATGTTTAATATTTTCACATAATCCAATACTTCAAAGCAAAGCATTTGGCCAGAGAAGCAGTGTCTAAGCTCTCTCAACTATGCCCCTTATGAGGAACGGATTCCTCAAGGCACAGACCCACGAAGGCACAGGCTTTCTGCTGGCTTGTGTTCTCCGCGGGGTTCTTTTCAGTCTGTTCCACTAAAATCAGTTGCTTCAATTTGTAAACAATAACTTGACCACCCAAAGCTGCTCAAAAGAAGATGTGGGGGGAGGGGGATTGAGAAAATACACATTAATAACTAGGAAAGTCAGTCAGCCTTGCAAACAAAACAAAACAGAACAAAAACCTAAAAAACAAAAACAAAAGACCTGCAAATAGAAGGGATACTGTTTAATTAAAAAACAAACAAACAAACAGATAAACAGACCAAAAAATACCCCAGGGCAGGAACAAGAAAGAACCAGGAGAAAACAGAACTATCTGTTTATAAATTAGGTGAGCGGACAGTGAGACACTTTAAGAAGCGAATATATACAGTTTAACAGTGTTTACTTCTCTGGATTGTTTAATAGTGTCAGAATGAAAGGTCTCTTTAACTATACATTGCATTGATTGAACTTGGTGAGTTGTATGAAAAAGAGGGGCATTCCCCTGGCTATTACTTGCCAGTCTTTCTTGCCCTATGCTTCGAAAAGCCTGCCCCCACTTTTTTTTTTTTGCCCAGATTGCTTCCTTACCATCCAAACTCAGAGGGGTCCTCTGAGTTCTTCTGGGATAGACACAGATACCTTCAGAAGACCAACATTGAAAAGGAAATGACCTGGAGGCCCTAGGCCATCTGTGTTGGAAGGGAGGTCACAACTGGCCAGCCAGGCTAGGGTTGTCCCCGAAAAGATAGGCATGTTCACCTGGCCTTTAGGCCTCTATGGCTGGGACGAAGGGTACCACTGGATCAGAAGGAATACTGACTTCCAACTCTGCAAGCCAGCCCTCCAGGGTTGGGTGCACGGACCCCGCAGTTTGGGGGTTGCTGGGCACAGCGAGGCTTACAGTTTCGTGCTGGGGTGTACGGATGACAGCTGAGACGGGGGAAAGGCAGCCTGAGGGTTGATAGCAGCTAACGGGTAGATGCTATTGTGCAACAGGTCCCCGTAGGAACTTCCTACGGGGGTCGCTGCAGCCAAGTGTCTGTACAGCTGCTGAGAATTGGTCGGCGATGTGAAAATTCCTCTTTGCATCACGAGTGAGTGGAAAGCCAGGGGCTGCATGAGAGGAGAAAGCACCGTCTGGTTCTTCAAGTACTGCAGAGAATGGGAGTACCCGGCCGGGAGCCTGGAGTTGAGGCCTGAGTTACACAGGCTACCAGAATACAAGCCTGGAAAGATAGGGGAGGAGACCGGAAGCTTATGGCCTTCCGACGCAGCCCCAGAATGCCCACCGTAGGCTCCTTTGCTGCCTTCACTCTCCTGTTCAGAGGCTTTCTCTTTCCCAGAAGCCTCCTTGGAGGGGTCCAAGGGAGACACAGCTCTGGCTTTTTTCCCGGCAATCACAAGATCTAAATCCTCCAGGCTGCGCTTTATGGGGCGAGCAGCTCCAATGTTCTGAGGACTCATCTTCCGGTGCAGGATGGGATGGACCATGCCTTCCATCTTTCTGAAGCTCTCCAGTCTCACATGGTGAGGTTTTCCCGATCTTGCAAGCGACTCGGGGTATTTTTTAGGGGTCGACATGGTCATGGGTGATACCCGGCAGGCTTTGGGGTGACAGTCTCGACTCTGGCCGCTGATGACCTGGAACTGGGAGGCGCCTTTGATCTCCTGGGACCCTGAGGCTGAGTGGGCCAGGCCTAGGACTTTGCTGGTTAGTTTCTGTGGGTTCTTGGGAAGGCTCAGGTCTGTTGGTTGGTCATCTCTAGCGGCTTCCACCGCAGCCAGCTTCTTATCTTGCTGATGGAGAGAGGCGAGATGACTGACGTGGATCTTCTCTGGGTGTTTGTGAGAAAGAAAAGCGCCGTTTTCTGATTCCTGGTACATGTCCCTAGAGGCGTACTTGGGCGACTGTTCATTATGAAGATGGTGTTCCGTGTGCCGGTAGAGGCTGTGGAGATGTGGAGAAGAGTAGAAGTCGGCCAGGAAACTGGGCACGTGGCCGTGGGAGACCGCTCTTTTCTCTAATAGTTTGTCCTTTCCCTCCTGGACCTCTTGTTTCAGGGCATAGGAGTCGGCCAGGGTGCTCAGTTGGTGTTTGGAGAGACCACAGCGGTGAGCATCGGCCCGACTCAGTTTGTCATGCTTGAAGATATCATTGATGCTCTTTCTCTCCTCCGAGGCCTTGCTTTTGAAGCTCTGGACGTGTTGGATTACCGATGGCCGGCTGACGGCCATGTGGTCCGAGCTTTGGCTGTGGTGGGCCTGGGACAAACCTGAGCACAGGTCGTCCCTGGCAATCAGTTTCTTTTTGCTGATCAAAGGGGGTGGGGAGCCATAGGGATAGCTGCTGGAGAGGTTGGCCCCGCTCACCTGAGACAAAAGCTTCTTCTTGGCCAGTGGGGACATGATACCAGGATTGCCCCGGGAGTAGAGCAGGGGCGTGTAATTAAGTCCGTGGTTCTCATTCATGGGCCCAGTCAAGTCTTTGTCTTTGAACATATCAAATGATTGGACCACAAGGACCTTCGGGGTCTGCTTGAGGGCAGTGTGGATGTCGTCACTGCCCAGCTGGTCCACCTTCACAGTGCAGTTGGCAATGTAATTAGCCATGGCAGGAAGCTTGTCTTCCTCTGCCTCGTGCTGGCTTGCTAGTGGTGGCTGGGTGGAGGGGAAGCTGGCGAAGGCTGCTTCTTGGAGGTCACTTTCAGAGCTCTCTGTGAAGTTGCAGGGTTTGGCTTCTGGCTTTGAGTCCATTTGGGCACTGGGAGAGGCAAGGTGCTGTTTGCCAGCCCCAGGGGTAGGAGCTGACTCTCTTTCAGGAGGCAGGGGAGGGCTTGGGAGCAGAGGGGCAGGGCCCTTGTCTCCTACCTCCTCAGCCTCCTCACTGCTGGAACCTTGGTGAGTTTCATTGCCTTTTTCTGGTTCTGGTCTGGACACTGGGGCCCTCGCTGCATGGTCCTTGTGTCCTTCTGATTTCTTCTTCACCTCTGGAGCTGGGAGAGGCTCTGTTCCACTTTTCTGGCTCAATGTCTCCTCTTCCTTCCCCTGCTCCGCTAAAACCTGGACAAACATTGTAGGAGACATTTAGGAGATGACACACCGACACACTTCGCTAGGAAATAAAGCATCATCACCTACTGCAGGCTTAAAACCGGGCTTGTCATTCAGCTCACCAAGTTTTCATAAGGCTTTATTACTCCCCAGTCATGCTCTAAACAAAGAAATCTAAATTACAGAAACATTCGGGGAAACCAGCACATTCGCTTCAGCCCCTTATGAGACACCTATCAAAACAGCAGAGTGGCGTACAAATGATCAGCATCACTCCTTCATCGTAATATATAGTTTAATCCTGAGGTTGTCAAATCAGTCAATTATCCAAATAGGTTTTAAATTACACATTGCATCTTATGACGCTTCTCTGATTTTTTTAAAAGAGCATCTCTCGTTCTCCTTCAAACAACTGAACCAACCCCATGGCAGTAACAAACAACAAACAACTCCTGGCCTTTCCCTGAGAGCCGTTCCTTCCTAAGGAATTCAGTGGATCCGCCGGAAACCAGCGAGGCTTACACATTAATCGTTTCTTAGAACTCCAGGATGTGTAGATCTTGTTAAAATACCAAAGACACACGTAGATGGAGTGGGTGCACCCAGAACTAGGGACTCGTCTAGGTCCTCCCATGGCACACCAAACTGATTGTTTTCAAAGCCGAACGTGACTCAGGTGGGCAGTGTCACCCCCCAGGACAAGTTGATGTTTATTGAAATAAACTGTCATCAAGGGGACAGATGCTTCCTGTGTGCAGTAGTTAAGGGCACAGCTCAACCCATTTACTATCTAGAGTCATAGAAACTTTAACCTTAAAGGTGAATTTAACTTTTCACCTGCGATAGAACTCGTGGACAAGCCTTTCCAATATCAATATGACATGCCTCAGTGGGGCAGTCATGAGATGTTTGAACTGAGTTGGTCCCCACTTCCTCAGCCCAATCACATCACCAGGACATTTTTCTACTATGAAGACCCCACCAAGTGCATCATATCTCTGAGGGCAGTATAGAGGATATTTAGGAAAAGTAATTTCAAGGATTAATACCCATTTTATAGATTTTTTCTCCCCTCAGATCCACATGAAGATATGAATCAAGTCTGTGATACTCAAGAGCCTGCCCCTCTTCTTGCACTAATAACTGTGTTTTTAAGTGCAGGCATCGTTGTCAGTTTTACACTAATAACCTTCATTTGTCTCTTGAGCTTATACATTCAATTAAAAGACATAAAAGTGAGTGACCGCAAAAGGCAAATTGTGCTTAGTTCTTCAAAATTTATGTGACCTTGGCCTTAGGCTACATTGGAGCCTCACATGTCTGTCTATAAATCCAGTTTATGGATGGATTTGAAAATTCGGCCAACAAAAGTAAAAGGATTTGTTTCTCCCCCCCCAAAGATGATGCTTTCTGAACTTCCTGGGTCTGTTCAAGGACAGTGTCTCACTCTGTACTTTGTAATCCTTGAGAATAGTGGATTTGACTAGAACCCTCCTCTCTTCACTAAGTTTAGTGCTTCAGATTGAAAACATCAAAAACTACAATATGGCATTAAATGCAAACCTGAAACCTGCCTCACAGATATGCTGAATTCCTAATATAGGTAGTCTGTGGACTTGGTTCTTACTGCGCGGATCATTTTAAAGGGGTTGAGACATCAGGACTTCCTAAGGCAGATTTAGAAGCTCCAGATGCCCACAGCCCGGTTCAGAAAAGGCAATCATTGGCAATAGAATGATTTTCCTGTGGAGGTCAGGGAGCCCCACAGTTGTCAGAGGTTTGCTGGACTCTGGAGCAAGGCTGCTCACTCTAGTCTCGGGAATGGTCATCACCTGAGCTAATTGGGATCCATGGCAGAATAAGTAAGGATCCTTCTTCCCACGCCTCACGAGCTCACTGTTTCAGATTTTCCCCACTCCAGCAGAGCCATAGGAAGGTCAGCTGGCTCCATGATCCTCCAGGCATCTGCTGGTGCTTTGGCTGGGGTGGACATCTGGTGTCTAATAGAACTGACCAATCCAAAGCCCTGTGATAAATCATCAAGCCAGCAGGATCAAGGAGGAATGGAATGTAACCCTTAACTTGGAATTTCCTTGCTTTGGGCCATTTATGTTGCAAACTTGCAAATGTTTAGAAGTCTGCATCATCTTGTATTTTTCTTCCTTTTGGAGTGACTAGAATTTAAAATAATTATAAAACTTAATAAATCCAGGCCTGGCTCGGACTGGGACAGTAGGATTGTGAATTCAAGTCCTGACTATGCTACAGTATGAGTTTAAGGCCAGCTTCAGCAACTTATGGAGACTCTGTCCAAACAAAAAGCTAACAGATATTCAGGGATATAGCTCAATGATAGGACACTTCACTACTGTGTGCCAAACTTGAGGCTTGAGGTTCCATTTCCAGTGAAACAAAGTATTAAAATTATCTTTTTAAGGAGGAATCTGTTGGGAGTTGGTGTGTGTGTGTGTGTGTGTGTGTGTGTGTGTGTGAAAGAGAGAGAGAGACTGTGTTTTAAACTGGTATTTAATGAAGCTGTCTCTTACACGTTCATTATAAGCCTGGTTTTTAGAGAGTGTTTAGTACCCAAATTCCCTCAGGGCTTGAATCCTAGAACATGCTGTCTCCAAATCTAACTGCTTTTTTTTTTAATGGACAGCAAGATTTTTATTATTCATGTTGAAACAGAGCCCAGTTCGGCCTCCTTGATTGGCTGGATGATACCAGTCATGCTTTTTGCTGAAGAGCTCCTAGCGCTGGGGCTTTTGGTTTGAAAGGCTCAGAAACCACCTCTTACCATGAGAGAGAGCAATGGTTTCTGTGAAATCACTTTGAAATTTCTCTGTAAACAATACAGACCAAAGATCTCACTGAATTGGTCTCAACCCAAGGGTTTTGAATGGAGGTCAAGAATGAGAAGCAAACATCCCTAAATTTTGGGAGAAGGGCCCAAGGAGACACTCAGGGTCTTAGCCCTCCTTCCTGATACCTGCTCCCTACCCCTACTCCCCAAGTCACACCGACTCCTTAAATAATAACGGTTGTGAAATCCCCCAAGAAGCCACGTTTACTCAGGGGAATCCTGAGTTTCAGGAGGGTTTAGTTCGGTCTCCAGTTTAGTTTAGTTTGGTCTCCAGTTCTGAGTCTTTGCTTGCAATTTCTTTCAGGGTATTCATTCTCGTCTTTCTAGATTCTTCTAGATTCTAGTCATAGCCTATGCCTCTCTTTACCATGCACACTGCACCTAAGCTCCCAAGGGAAAGAAAGCCTTGGGGTTTTTAGAAGATTTTAATTAATTATTATTAATTATTATTTTGTGTGTGTGTGTGTGTGTGTGTGTGTGTGTGTGTGTGTGTACCCTCGGAAGCCAGGAGAGGGCACTGGGTTCCATGGAACTGTGGTTACTGGCAGTTATGAGCTGCCCTCTGAGGTGGGTGCTGAGAACCCAACTTAGATCCTCTGGAAGTGCAACAGGTGATCCTATGTGCTGAGCCATCTCTCCAGAGTCCAGAAGAGAAGGGTTTGGGAAATTATTTTTGAGAGTTTGTCTACTTTATGTGTATGTGTGCAGGCCAGTGGCCATTCCAGACAGAATCGGTGCTATCCTTGCACCATGACCATCCTGAGGCTCAAACTCAGGTCATCAGGCTTGGTGGCAAACACCTTTACTCACTGAGCCCTCTTGCCAGCCCAGAGCTTAGGGTTTGTGACTTTTCAGATCAGCCATGACATATAGAGACCCAGCTGGAGACTCTAGGGTCTGGAAACCCTGGAGGCAGAGTGGGTTTCCCAGGGCTGGTGTCTCCAGGAGACACAGCAACTCACCTCAGAGGTATCCTGGGGCTTTGGTGTATTCTCCTTTTCTTTCTTATTTTTGGGCAATTCATGTTTGATGCGTTTGGTTCCCGACACTTTTGTTCTGTTCTCATTTTCCTGTGAATTGTTCTCCTGTTTCCGAGGTTTGATTGGCGGCAAAGGTTTATCTTCTTCTCCCTTGATAAACCTTTCATATGGTAGGATTAACCTAAAGGGAAATCAGAAGAGATGGTATATCAGATGGCCAGTTCTCATGACAGCATCGCTCTGGGGCTTGCTTCCTCTTACTGTAGATGATGCATTCTGTAGGGATGCATTCTGAGACTCCTCAGGGATGCTGAAGCTGTTATTAGCACCAAGCTCGCTCTCTCTATCCTATACTTTTCCTATGCTTGAATACCTAAAACAGTTTAATTTGTAAATTAGGCAGAGTAAGCAATTAGAAGATGTAACTAATAAAATAAAACAACTGTAACAACATACTGCAATAAAAGTTACGTAAATGTAACTCCTGAACAAGTCAAGATGAGTGTTGTTTTCTAACTATGGCTATCCATATTGCTGAAACCAAGCAAAGCAAAACCGTGCATAAGCAACTTGTTGAGTGACCTCATCACCATGACATGCACACTTCCCAGGGGCTTACTCTATGTAATCTACTTTATTAGTACAACTTGGTTATCTGCTCACCTAAACGTGTCTCCAAAAGACTGATACCAATGGAGGTAGCCAAGGTTGGCATGATCACCATGGCCCATAGCACTTGGCTGATTGCCAACGACATCGGCCAATAAGGATATCTGTTGTCCATGTACTCTTCTGTCAAATGTACATTGAGTACCCACCCTATGCCAGGTACTGCTCCAACTTCTGAAACTACAGCCGTGAACAAAACATTCAAAACCTCTGACCTCCTCATTCAGCTTCTATTCTAAGACACGCCAGGTACAAGATGCAAATCATTCCATATAATCCCCAACACATCTCTTCAGATTATTGCTATTATCATCATCATGAGTTTTATGACCATCATCCTTCTCCTGAGATTAAACAAAGAGCCCAAGGGTCCCCACATTTGTTATAGCTGGAGTTTGGTGTTTACCTCAAAATGTAGACCCGACGGTATACATTCGAAAGAAACTGCTATCGTGAAACCCAACCCTAGGTACAACACACACCACTGAAAAATAGATATATTATTTTTATATGTGTATAACATATATAAAAATGTAAATTTATATTTTATATATATATATAAAATCACTCCTCACCCCTACACATTGAACTTCAATTTGGCCATGACAGATCTTGCATCCTCTAGCCCTGAAGACCATCAGAAGCTCTGTATTTTGGGGTACCTAGGAAGGGGGGTGCCAAGTTAGAAAGGGCCCCAGCGAGGAGGAAACCAGCTAACCGCGAAAGCAACAAAAATCAGAGGGCTGAAAAACCCGGGCATTTTAATTACATAACTTTTAAAAACAAAGTGCGTAAAATTGCTCTAAAAAAGAGAAGCATCAAACGGCTCTGGTTTTAATCTGTTCCCTTTGCTACACAGCTCTTGATCTGAACAGGGAAAGAGCTGATGTAATTAAAAGGCATGGATTGCATTACAATCCGAGTTTCAACTTCAGTGATTAAAGTTTCTCTAATGCATTTGGTATGATTAATGACTCACTGTGGGATTAATACAAGACTCAGCCTTAAAAATATGAACCTTAATACAGCAAACATAATTTGTTTTAAATAAGTCAAGTTGACTCAAAGAAAATGTACTTGGCTGACAAAAAACAATCTGTTCAAAATATTGAGAATCCTTTATTTTTAAACTAAGACTCCAAGGCAAAAAAAAAATCCTGATTTGGAATATTTGTTGAGTATCTTAAAATTGGTTTCTGATTGTATAATTTGTCTACTAGCTCCTTAAATATACAGCACCGTTCCAGGCTTCACAGTCAAGTCATGGGGATATTTGAGACACTGATGGTCTATTCTTTAACAGCAAAGCAAATTGCGGATAAGACAAATGCCAATTTATGGTATTTTAGGACCCAAATCCGTTCACTGAGCATGCTCAGACAAGGTATGTGCAAGGAGGCATGGATAATACTTTAGAGGCCTCTGTCTGGCAGTGGGCCAGCCACGAAGATCAACACAACCCATGGGGGATAGTTATCTTCAGATCCCATTACAACCCGAGTTTAAACGTGTTACAGCTGCTCAAACTGGAAACTGCTCTCTTAATGTAGACTTACTAAAATAATATATGGTTGCCAAATACCTGCTTCCCACCACAATATTACAGTGCGTGTTTATATAGGGGAAAGCATAACTACGCAGAAGAGAGAAAAAAGCAGTCTTGTTCATACTTGAATTTATACTGTCTCATCTTTAAAGTCCCTGACTTATTCCCTCCAATTCCTCTGTTCCTTTGTGTTTTTCTGCCAGGGACTTAGTCCCTTTTCCGATATTGGAAGGTAAGGGCTTTTTGAACCAGGAGCAGAACACATTGAATATTTTAAACTGGAAAAATATTTTAAATTGATTTTAATGAAAACACATTTTATTGTCGGGACAGATAGGTTTGTTGTGCTTTTGTTTTGTTGCCACGGGAACCAAGGAGCTCAGAAGCCGTGGTATTCCACCAGCTGCCATTTGTGATAGTTCCCTTCCCCCAGTTCCTTGTCTGATGGAGATGGTGAGTTTATGAAGGGCCCTCATTCTTGAGAATGACAGCGCTGAGTGTGAGGAGGAGAAGGAAGGAAAGCAGAGAGCAAGGTGGGAGAGACACCGGGGACCCTAAGAAGACCCTCACTCTGGGTACTAACAGGCTTATGCTAACCTAGCTCTCTAGTATAAACCAAGGAAGAGCATGGTTCTGTCTTACAATTTTGTAAGTTCATGAGGCTGGGGAATCTCTCTCTCTCTCTCTCTCTCTCTCTCTCTCTCTCTCTCT
>LOJH01000770.1:39105-56114 GCA_001685095.1 Ellobius talpinus
GGGGGGGACACACACAATGGCTTTCAAACAAGATCTCTCATTTAACAATTTTAAAAAAGGGGGGCTTCTGACTTTTGGTGCTGTTTGCTTTGCTTTGCTAACTTCATCTAAGGCTCACCCCCACCCCCCAGCTATTCATACAGCTGTTTGCCCCCAAGGTCCCAAACACACACCCTATCCCTTTATGCTATGTGATACAATACAAAATAAAGTCCCAGTTCAACTGAACTGTATACTAGTTCAGTGGCTTAAATGGGTCACAGTTGCCACTGCCTGAAGCTAGTGGAGGCAGAGGGCTAGCCACACTACTTAAAGAAAATATGTTTTCATCAAACATGTTTATGTATCTTCTGATTCTTTGAACCATACAATGTACTTCCCGCTTTAAAAACAAACACTAATACAATGACCATATAGATTAATGAAAGTGATCAAATTGGTAGAAGAATGTATAATCATCTCTGCTTCTTCCCATCACTCAAGCAAGTCCTGGACCTGGAGTTGTACCTATTGAATCTGTTTTTATTCACACTGAGCTGGAAAATGGGATATTAACCGAATCCCGCAGAACAGAACATATTCCAAAGGTGAAATGCTCACTGTATACACGATTGAGTTGGATGAGTAGAAACAGAACAAGCAATATCCTGCTCTCTACAGCATGGTCTTTTCAAAATTTTAATTCTTAAATTTTACTGTTGTCCATAGGTTAAGGTATTGCAAAATAAGAATTTTGGAGGTGGGGGAAGGAATCACACAGCTTGCCCACCACACCTACCCTGCCTAGCGTTCCTCTGAAAATAGGACCGGACAAGTTCTGAAGTCCATGTGGACATTGCTAAACAGGGTTTAGGAAATACGCTGTTATCGGATGTGTGGAGGACAGGGTGTTGGGGAGGTGCCAGTGCGGTTTAATACAAACAGGGTAGAAGGCTTCTTTTCAAAAATACTGTCAGCAGAGGTCACAGGAAGGAACTCTTCAGTGTACGATACATGCTATGTTACCAATCCTAATTAAGGAAGAGGGGGTAATAGCAAAATGGCGCCTTTGCCATGTTTAATAAAAGAAAACCTCCTTTTCCTTAAACCCTGCTACAGGCTAAGTAAGGCCCCCCAGACAACGTGAAGTCTTACACTGTTCAGTTTCTCAGGAAGTCATCTTAATCATTTGATTTCAATATACAGGGCCACCTAGTACACATGGCAGCAGGGACAATGATGTAAAATCCTTCTCTGTGTAGTTTAGTTTAGAGTTAAATTTCTCTCCTGACACTGCAAACACAGTAATTATTATATGTCTAATCACAGTTTCCATCCAGTTTGGAAATGATACAGTCTTGAGCTGATCTATTCTGAGGCTGTCAATCCCCATGCACCCCTACCCCTACCTTCACCCCCAAAATGCAAAATCCCTTTCCTCAAAAGCGCCTGGTACCAAGGACCTCTTTTGGGTGACAAGAGGATGCAGGGACCACAGAACAGCCTTCCTGTGTCCCTGTCCTCACACCAGCAACAGTTCCCACTCTGGCCATCTGCACCAACTGCCTTTTACATTTTATAGTCAACAGTTTGCGCCTCTATTGAACCCTTGCCCATGTCTTAGGAGACAGGCATTGGGATCTCAATCATAGGGAGAGGGACTGAGATTCAAGATGGAGGCACCACTTGTCTAGAGACCTGCGGCACAAGATGTAGTAAACCCAGATCCATACAGTCGCCTTCTGGTACCAAGAGCCAATGTCTTTGTACTGTTATCAAAGCAACCGCCTGTCAGGATGATCTGAGAGACAACCCATGCTGGGGATGAAGGCTTTTCCTGGGTCCTCAGCCTTTGGGTTTGGGTCAGCAACCATCTAAAGGTGATAAGAACAGTTCTTTCTGATTTTTCACTCTCTCGCATACTGAAGTTAAATGGTTCCATCTGGGTTGACCCTTTGTCTCTCTAGGTAGAATGGAGGGACTGTGCTGCTGTTCTCACTGCTGAGTCATTTTTTGGGGGGCTGTTATTTCCCAAGGGACTCATTTAAGATGCTGGGGATTCAAGACGTGGCCATCTACCTACAACACATCCCATTTTAAGACAGCACTGGGTAGAGAGAGTGATGGAGGTAGAAAGGGGAAAGAGGGCAGAGGGTAGAGGGCAGAGGGTAGAGGAGATCAGGGGTGGATAAGGCATTGAAGCTTCCTAACTTAATGGGTAGTGTGAGTCCAGACACCACAAAGGTTAGTCAAGAGGAGACTACACCCCAGTGCAAGAAGCAATCCGGATACACACGCCAACCTCATGCTGGAGATGGCTGAGAAGCCTTCTTTCTCTAGTGTAGGGAAGCCGTAAGAACTCAGAGAAGTACACCACCAAACCCATTCAACTCAGCAGGCATTCGTGGCTTTCACATGTGGGTTTCCAAGGTGATCTCTGGAGCCCAGGTGCTATTTTGGAGGTATATAAAAAAGGAGTTCTCTGTGTGGTCATTTGTCTGAGAAAACAGGGCTAATGAGTGGAAGAAAACTGATCCCCTCCTCAGCTGTACTGATGAAACTATCCTGTTTCAAAAATGTTTGGGGAGGGATTATAGAGACATAGCTCAGTCAGTGAAATACTTGCTCATAAGCACGAGGACCCAAGTTTCTTCTCTAGAACATCCATGGACAAAGCCACGGGTGGGGTATTTAATGCCTGTAACTCCGGTACCGGTGAGGTAGAGATGAGTAGATCTGGGGATTGGGAGGTTCACTGGCCAGCCAGTGTAACCTACTTGGTAATACCAAGGCCAATGAGAGACAGTGACTCAAAAACAAAACAACAACCACAAGATTGCCCCACTCACCCTGCCCCCACAAAAAAAAAAACAGTGACAGCCTATCATCTGGACATGATGTGACCATTGCATTCACTCGAGAGTTTACAGCAGCTCTGGTTCCTGCACAAGGCCCACACAGGACGAAGCCAACATGCTCAGTCGGCATTCCAGCAGGCATTTATTGGATGCAGCAAGTAACAAAACAAAAGCCACTACCAACAAAACAAAGAAATCAAAAAACAAAATAAAACACACATACACACACACACAAAGAAGACGTGAAGTAGGAAGACATGATGGGATTGATGGGATGCACCTGCAGAAAGTGGAAGTGGGGAGCTGGGGGTGGATCCACCAAGTGTATTATTCATATGTCTTAGATTGTGAAACAGTAAATCAAAGATATTCTCATTGTAAAAAAGGTAGAGGGCATCTGAGGAAATACACCTAAGGTGTTTTATACACACACACACACACACACAGAGAAATGTACTTACATAATTACACACATGTACATACACACACAGACACAGAAAAGTACAATTACACATGCAAACACATGTGTAGTTACACAATTACACATACACACACTCACACAGACAAACACACATGTACTCACACAATTACACAACCCTCCCACCCCCCACACACCAGTTTTGGGACAGTCACTTTTTAAAGCACAAGTCCTGTAGCCTTTCATTTCTCTACCTTTTAGGTCACAAGGATGACATCATGCTGGCACTTGGGGCTCTAGTGAAGATGAAAGAATCAGAAGCTTTTTTGGACAGGAGTTTTCCCAGTGGATTAAGCCTGGAAGTCAGCACAAAGTCAAGGAATGCATGTGCTTGCACCTAGCCTTGCTCAGGCTGCCTGAGAAGCAGAGTTTTGTGTGGATACCTTGAGGGCGGGCTGAAATCAAGAAGGATGACTTTTTTATTCCTGGTAGTACTCCAGGAACTGAAGCCATTCAAAACGACATGACATCATCCTTGGCCTGGACAGTTCAGAAGGAAAGCCAAAGGCTTTGTATGTCCAGAATGCTAAGCATAGAGTCAGAGGATGTCTTCAAATTGATGTCAGAGCCAGAATCTGATGTCAACGCATAATCCGGCAGGAAGACAAGGGACTTCTCCCAGATGAAAATATCATGCAGCTGCCTTATTGGTGGGGCTGGGGAGCACTAATTTGATGGTAACACCTTCTGTTCTGGGGTAACATTCCCTCAACATGCACTGTGCTAATACTACTGTCTCTCAGAATACTGTTCTGGGCTTTCTGTCAGGTGGTCAGCCGTGGTGAAATCATCTTAACAGACTCTAGCCGATTTCCTACCTCATATTTCAAATACTTCTCTAGTGGTAACGGTTTGCCCAGACACACAGGAAGGGACCAAGCTTTGTTCTTTTCTGCCGTTTACAGGGAGATCCTACGATCTAATATATTTGGGAGGAGAGAGGTAGGCAGAAGTCTGCAAAGAGTGTAGCATCACTAGCAACCAATCAAAACACTCTGCATGCAGTGTTTTAAGGAATCAGATCTGTTAGATACATTTAAGATGCTAAATATAGATACAGTTACAATCTCTGCACCTGAATGTGGAGAGACACTAGATCCTACTTCCAGCAGAGAGAGGCAGGAGAGCCTGAGAGAAGTGTGCGCTCTTCAGTCAGTGCTACAGCCTCCATATGAAACCCCTGCTCCACTTAAAAAAATTTCAACTGGAGGATTGTGAAGAGCCGAAATGAAATAATCCATAATCCAAAATCCAAGCCAGAAGTTTTGGAATCTTTTGCAGCCACAAACGAGAGCAAGCCAAGTACGATGGTCTTCTTCCCAGCCAGTGAGATCCAGAGCGCTGGCTTCAGCCAGGTACATAGTAACACATCTCCAAACTTTATACTTGGGGTGTCCTGGTCCTGAGTATTTGCATTACTGGATTTTTTTTAACCTTTCTCCTGAATTCTTACATTTTTCCCCCTCAAGAACCAGACATAATCTCAGGTAGTAACTAGTTTGTTGCTAGGAAACATCAGTATTTGGATATGTATATGGGGTAATAACTTGACGGGGCCTGGGAATGTATCTCAGTGACACAGTACTTGCCTGCATTCATGAGCCATGACTGCAGGCAAACAAGAAACTAGCTCAAAGACCAATTTCTAATCTTTGATATTTGAGTTTGATTGAGGACATAGTTGAAGACAAATGCCACTAGGAACAGTACTAGACCAGGTGTGGGCGGGAAGATGATGTCAACAAAAGCGAGGTCATTAGATAATTCTTTTCACACTAAATCACTCCTAATATAAAGCAAATCTTCTAGATATATGAGCAACTGCTAGGATTGGAAGACACAAGAGACAGCAGTTTATAATTCCCTTTCCTCCTACCTATACTAGGTGGAGACAGAGCTAACTGTACTGGGGATTGCCAGCAAGCCAGAATCTGAAAAATATGATTATGGGGATTGCCAGCAAACTAGACTCTGAAGACCACCATGATGGTCTCATAAGACTCCTTTTTCCTTCAAACATAAACTGGAGCAGAGCAAGGAAGGATCCTTTTCCATGCAAAGGTCAAGTCAGGAAAAAAAATTAATCTGTCAAGGCACTACGATTTCCTTTACTCAAAATGGAAATGGCTCTAAGCTGCATTCAAAATGTATCGGCACTTTCCCCAGAATGAAAAGAAAATACTTATCAGAAATGCTGTGCTGTTCTTGAGCAGAGGGAAAACGAACATTCTAGAATGTTCTAGACTACAAAACTAAATCCTCCCTAAGGATCTAAATTTCATCAGTCAAAATACTCTGGGGGTGGGGGTGGGGTGGGATTTATCGTGTATCTAGGATGGCTAAAGCTTAGATGGAGGATGTTAGAAACAAAGTTAAGTGTCAACAGGGTCATAGGCAGCCAGAAGCAGGGAGCTAGGAAGAGACTGAGGGAGGGAGGAAGGGAGGGAGGGAGGGAAGGAAGGAGGGAGGGAGGACAATTTCTTTAAAAAATCTATATTTCTTTCAAAGTTTCTCCATAAGTAGATTGAGAGAAGATATCAACCATGTCCTCTGTATTTCCTCCAGAATATGCATCTCCCACAAATGCTAGTTAGACATAAGGGTTTGAGCTGAAGGCAGTTGAGAACAAATGGGAAAAAAAGAGTCCACCAGCCTCATCCACTTGTCACTGGTACAGATTTCCCATGGATAAGTTACTTTTCACAGTACCAGAGAAAAACGAGCAACAAATCCCTAGAGATGGGATGTCATCTTTTTTGCAGGGAAGGGGGTTCGAGACAGGGCTTCGCCATAGCTTTGGAGCCTATCCTGGAACTAGCTCTTGTAGACCAGGCTGGTCTCGACCTCACAGAGATCCACTGGCCTCTGCCTCCTGAGTGCTGGGATTAAAGGCATGCACCTCCATGGCCTGGCGGGATGACATTTTTTAAGCTCGTTCCCTTCCGCAGCCTACTAAACCATCCCCAGACACAGCATCCAAGACCCTTTCTCTGGTGGTCTCCTTTTCTTGCCTTCATCTATCAAGAATCCTCTTCTCAGCCCTTGTCCCCAGTCACCAGTCACTCTAAGTTGCCTGACCTCTCCCCGTATGGGTTTATCCTACCTCCGGATTGAAATGCTCTCCCTAAGGAAAGCTGTGATCATTTGTAGCTGGATCCAAAACATCACCCACAACTCTAGATCATCTCATAATATCCCGAATCCAACACACCTATCTGCAGATCATCTCAGCACTTCTGAGCCATGAAGGCTCCTTCCCTTGTTTCTGCAGGGCGTAGTTCTTTGTTTCTACAGGGCAATGGTTTTTTGACTTTTCACTTGTAATTTAGTGGCTGACACTCTTGAAAATAAGTACTTTAAGGATCCAGATGGCTAGCTTAGATCTTTCCTTCCTCCCGTGCTGTCCAATATATGTCTCATATATATATATATATAATATATATAACATTATATATGTCTCATATATATCAGTATATATAATACATATACCAGTAAATATAATATATATATATACATACACACACACCCCAGTAAATAAACAAATAAACAGTCAGGTGATTTGCTGATTTATGGTCATTCATTCATTCGATAAAAGAACAAATTTTATTCCCCCAGAAGTACTGCAAATGCCCTCAAATTTATCAGAAGTTTCTTCTGCATGTTCTACACCAACTTGATGTTCTTGTAAAGACACAAAAGATATGAAAACCAGAAGCACTAGTTCTGTGAAACCTGCTATGGCATGAAGCCCCAGCGTTTGAAAACAACATTTCATAACCCTGAGCAAATATCATGTAACCAACCGCGGTCACAGTTCATAAAAGCGCAGCCTCATAGTCCTCATGCTGAAAGATCAGCTTACAAGACCAGCTTCAGAAGGGGACTCCTGAGCTGATGGGACTAAGTTTCCATCTTTTTGCACAGGGGAGTGCTATAATTAGCTCAAGAGTCTGCAGACACCTGAGCTAGCTGTAACTGTGGCAAGGAGTCCGTCTCCTAATCCATCAGCAGATTTAGCCAAAAATATTTCTTTTCACACAGGCTACTTTTATAAAAACCAATCTCTCAAGTAAATTTGCATCTGTGAGATGAATATTTTATGTGTGTGCACATGCTAGGTTTCTTTATAAACGAATGTGCTTCCAGCCATTAGGCAGTTTGTCAGTCCACATACTCACATCAAACCCTTTTTAGGCAGAATTCCTAGCAGATATCTCTATGGTAAATACCATGGTATCTGACTCAAATAGCACTTCCTGTGTTTTCCTATGCCCTGACTCTGACAACAAACCATCTTGCAGTTTGAGAAACACTATGCGTTATATGGCAAGAACCACTGGTTTAGGAGTTTGGGGTAAGAGAAATATCATTTTCTTGACTTGGTGTCTGTTGCTGTCATTTTACTGCAGTACAGAGGTCTCTCGGATTACTCCTTAAGGGAAGAAAAGAAATAATTTCCCACTCCATTGCCAAAGGAACTATACAACTTAATCTTATCATCGTGTGGGAGAGAAAACATTTTTCAGTGACGCCATCTTCCTATGTCAATTAATTTTATTACAGATGTCGTCTCTTTGTGCTACGTTAATGCAGATCTTTTTTTTATTTTGTTTTCCCATTTCAAGATCTTAATCTCAGTTTGTCTCTCTAACATTTTATTGGCTCAGAAATACACACTGTAAAAATCCATGGCCATCAAATTTTCCCGTGGGCTAAAAATAACTCACTCCTGTCAGTTAGAATTAGCTGATAAAGAATGTCAGAGCCCGTTCTGAATAAATTTGATAACTTCCTGTTTATGTAGCAGTGACCCTTGTCTAATAAAGCCTCTTTGCCCTACAATGAGAGAAGGCCCTGCTGTATTCTATTCCTTAATGGCCAGTCCTGATTACTTCTGAAAGCCTTTAATACATTTCCCATATTAGACATGAACAGATGTCAGGTAGGTTGCCAAGGGAGATTTCTTTTATGCAATCTTGGCTTGTTGTACAATAATAGCCCTTTCTCAACATGGGAAAAAATTACAGACCCAACTAATTTCCCTGACAGGGGAGAGTTACATATGTTTTCCTCTTGTAGTTTTTACGACAAGTTTACGGTTTTGCCAAACCTGGAACTAATTGGGACCATTTCCAAAACTGGCCCAATAAACTCCCCTCCCCCCCAAAGTGGAAGAGCCATTGGGAAAGGCAGCCAACGAGGGCTTGCTTTTGAATTTCCTCCATTTTGGCCAGAGACAGGGCAGGGAGAGGGGAGTCGGATTGTGAAATTATTTCGTTTAAGTTGCTTAAACACTTACTGTTTCATATCCTCCCAGTTTTTGAGCAGCTTGAAACATAGTCCAAAGGTTAACTGTTAGAGGGACAATAAGTATTTAGATAAGCATTGCATTAACACATTGCCAAGAAATGTCAATTCAAACATTTTGTTTTGTTTTTCAACGAGAAAGAGAAAGAAAAAACAAAAATCAACCGTACCCCAGAGTCCTAAATGCCTAGGAAACAACTCCGCCGAAGGGTGTTCAACATTATAGGATCTACTATGTTTAATACTTGGAAATATTTCTTGAGGATGGTTACAAGACTACAGAGACAGTTGAACTTTAAGGATAAACAGCATAATGTTGTTTGTACCATCACCCACAAGGGAAGAGAACACACTGGAAGGACCTTGGGGGAATGTGTGGGAATTCAGGACGAGGTGGGTCTTTTTCCAGTCTCAGAAACAAACCCTTGGTGGGATGGTAACACCTCCTTCAGATCAGATTTCTCTGTGATCAATCAACAGTCACTCTTATACACAATTTACCTCCTTGGACTGTTTGATAGCGAGGCTATAGTAAAGGATCACGCTGTAGTTTTGCCAACCTGTGGCTGGCACATGAGTAGAGAACACACAGGTCACATGCCAAGGCATGAGTAATACAGAGTAAGGGAAGATAGTTGTTCACAGAGGGATGGAGTCACAGCTTCCTGAGCTCCCTAACGGTGCCTGTGTGATACCTGTGGGAAACTAAGGAAAAGAAAATGTATCTTTTTCCTTAACAGATCCTGTGTATAGAGTTCACGTGTTTATGATGTCATGCAGCTCTGCTCAGTCAGTATTGAGAGATTTCGTTGTTGTTCATTTTGTGCCAGATACCTCAGCGTGTGAGGATACCGGGCATCAAGTAATCCTCTGGTAAGGGAAATGAACAGAATGGGAATTAAACAATTAAAAAAAAAGTCTCTTGAGTACAACATGTTTGTGAGGCCACACTGAACCTTGTACTCTTCCAAGGCCATCAAGAGCCCTTCCTTGGCCTTGGTCTCTGCTGAATGGCTGATAATGGGACAGAGCTCTTCACAGAACATTGATTTGACTTCCATTCCAAGCAGTCCATTTCCAGACCCTGTGATCATCTGTTGTTATATAAGTTTATAATGGCTGCGAGTGTGCTCTTGCAATCAGTGCCAATTGCTATTAGCTATGTAAATTGTTCTGTAAAACATACAGGTTTGCTGGTCTTCATCAGAATGGCACATGGTTTTAATCTAGGGAGATGCATTTGGGGGAAATGCGATTACAAGCCAGAGAGGCTCATGGCTTTGGGCACCGGTCAATTCAGACAGAGCAAAATACTCATTTGGCTGTGAACTCAGGCAGGATCTGGGATTTTCCTCTCTTTTTCAGTGGAATTCTGCTCAAGCTATGAGTTTCCTCTCTTGTACACACAAAAACACCTAGATGCACAGCTAACTCAAAGTTGCTCCAAACTGGGACTTCCCTTCAGTGGACTGATTTCATGTTTACTGTGAATTCAGATTAAAAAAAAAAAAAAAGAAAGCCAAGTTTAAGACTAAGGGAGTGTTTTGTTTTGTTTTGTTTCTCTGTGGCTGTTTTGTCCACTTTTAAAGGCTTTCCTCTTAGAAGCTGTCTCCGAACAGGCAACATCTGGGCCTGATAAGGCTACATCATCATCATTATCTCATAAGAAAGGAGTTACAGACACTCCAGATTGACAAAACAGAAAACTAGAAGCTTTCAACACGTCTATTTCCAGGCCTCATCCTCGGAGTTCTGCCTATAAATATCCCTGCGATTGTCCCACAAGGCAACAATGCAGCGAGCGGAAGAGGCAGGGAGAAAATTCTTGGCTTGGACAATTCGTGGCTCTACTATAAACAGAAAACACCCTGCCTAGATTAAGGTTTCAACATAATCACTAGTCCAAAAGAAAAAAAAAGGAAGAATTCTACTCCCCGCCTCCCCCTCCCCTTGCAAATTCAAAGAATCTGAGCAATTTTTATATTTCAGAAACAAAAACAAGTATACTTACTCTGTTTGAAACCCAAGTAGGGAATTCGTTCTATGGGCGTTTTTCTTTCTTTCATGTATTTATAAAGCGCCTCTAAGAAGGCTTGCTCATCAGCCCTGCTTTCTTCGCCAATGGACAGCTTTGCCTTTTCTTCATTTGAGGCTTTTTTACAGTTGCTGTGGTTATTCTTTGGCTTGGTCAAGGCTGACCTGGCCTCGCCTTTCACCTGGAAAAGGAATAACAGTCTATCAAATCAAGCCTAGCCTCAGAAGGCTTGCAAAGACTAAGTGACACTTCCCCCTGACGGGGAATCAGCAAGATAGGGGGACCAAAAGACAGCCTTGCATAAGAACTGTCCTAGACAATGGGGACGAATTTCCTTAAAGAGCCACCTGACAAACGCAGTGGGCTTTTGTGCCCTATGGCCTTGACGACAAGCACTCCAGTCTAGCACGGGTGTGCTCCGTAAATGAATGGTGGGGCTGAATGTCGATAAAACTTTATTGAGAAACAGGTCTTCAGAGGGCCACAGTTGGCCTGGTTGTGCCAGCGTCCTTTGTATACTTCTATACTTCACAGTACATTCATATCAAATCAGAAATAGTGTTGCTGTCCCGTAGGATGACTGATTTGCCTCTTGATACATTGTTTCTTCCTGAGGGTCCCGCCCCCTGCTGTTAATGGCACTGATGAAACCTTGCTTTCATAATATCCTGATACTGTATTAGATCATATAAAAAATGAGAGACACATGTATTTCTCATCCAGGCACCTGAAAGAGCTCTCCATGCTGGGATATACCAGCAAGGTCATTGTCATGTGTCACCTGAGGCTGCTACCCACACATAACCAGAAGCAGTACACCTAAAAGCTGGCTTTTTAATGAGGACTTGGTTTTTCCTTCGGCTGAGACTATGCTAGGAAATGGTCTCTTGCCAGAAATGAAAGAGGAGAGGGCAGCTAAAATCCCAAGCAGAACAAATAGAAAGTCCCTCCCCGCAACTAAGACATAAATGGAGGCGGATGCTCCATGGTTCTTCCTTCCACACCACGGGCAGGCTTTGGAGCTTGGCTAACCTAATGTTCCCTCCTTACGGCCATGTTGTACAGCGGCCTTTGATGGTTGTTAAATATAACACTAAGTTGCTGAGTTATTTTAATTGTAAAAGGGGGAAGTACAAAGGGTCAGACTCGGAGTTCAAATGCACCCATGGGGAATGTGAACATTCCAATATTCTTTACATCTCCCGGCTGACATCGGGCAGGAAGAGGGCAAGCGTCAGAGAACGTCGTGCATAGAAATGTCCCACAGATTCTCCACTGTTCTGTTTCAGACTGCTCAGCCTCCGTGGGTCTTTCTGAGCGCTAAGCACATGAAAAGGGTTCTGTTTATTTACTAAAAGGGAGCACATCCTCTCTAAGAGGGCTTCCTTAGCACTGCCTCTCTCAAAGGAGCCCACCACTTTAACTTCAGACTGGTCTCACAATCCTGAAACTTCCTGGGCAACTCACTGGGGCTGTGGAAATAGGATGAAAACATGGTCTCTCTCTTTTTTTTTCCGCATAGGATTTTTACTGACAATATTCTCAAACTTTTCCACTTTGTGACATGATTGGGAAATAGTTGTCTTGTGGCTCTTGGTGCCATCATCAACTTTCCTTGCCAAGTTTTAGGCTGGTGGGTCTAAATTTACGCAAGTCATAATTTATTGGCCTCTGAAATCACAAAATCATCCCAGTTTTTGTCTGTCTTGTCTTATTTGCTTACACCGGTGCCCCAGTGCTGATGGAACACTGATTGACACATCGTTTCATCCCCTCACTGGGGTCTGATATAACGGATTAGGTTAGGTTAGGAGGATTGCCAGTAGACCCCAGGGACCTGCTTGCTTCTCTCTGCCACTCCAGCGCTGGGGCTATAAGCACGTGCAACCGCACCCAGCTTTGCTTTTGCTTGTTTGTTTGTTTACTTATAATTTGTGTTCTCTGGATTGAACTGAGGTCTTCGCGCTTGCAAGGCAAGCATTTTAAGCAACTGAGCTATCTACTTCCCTAATCTTTATGTTCTCGACTCTTGTGAAGTAGGTTATTATTGTCATAAAAATGTAGACGCTGTGGCCCAGGCAGAATGAGTAACATGTTTAAGTACATACGATAAACTTAATAAAGACGTTAAGCTGGTACTCCAAACAAACTTTCAATTAGAAAGCACATCTTATATTTCAGGGAATCACAACATCTACTGCTGAGAAACGTGATTTATCAAGTCCCATGTGAAAGAAAACTAGGTGGTTTTCAAGTCACAGGAGCGTTTTTTTTTTCCTGTGTGCACCCAGCCAATCAGGAGAAAGAACCCTGTACCTAGGGCATGCGGACAGTGAGCTACACAACCTTGCTCCGTTCACGCGTGCTGTGTCAGTGTCCACAGGAACTGCGAAAGGAAGCTGGTTAGACCCATTTTATAAGAGAGAAAACAAGCTCACCGAGGCTGGAGACCTTGGTGCGCAGCTACTGAAGTGTAAAATGCCAAGTTCAGAACTCAGTTCTGCCTGCCTTCAGGCCTCAATCAATCTCACACCCAGGGGAGCAGAGCTATGAGCTGTGTGTAGAGCAGTCCAACGCTTTAAGTTTGCAGTGATACCAGACCAATTATCTCTGTTATAAGGACAGGAGCACCCTGGGTAGGGGGTCAGATGTTTGCAGACAGATAGACACTTAACGCTCTCTTGTATGTGTAGAGCGGAACTATTAGAAAAGGAAGGGAAGCCTGCGGTGGAAAGCCAGGGCTGAAAGTGGCTCACCCTCTCTGTGCACGAAAAAGGCTCCAAGTGAGGCCCTGCTGCCACCTGCTGAATTCCATCCTGCATTCCAGGGGTCCCACTAAGGGGATGGAGGAGGCTCCCCAAGAAGGTAACAAGTGAGCCCTGGCCTGCATCTCAGCCTAGCTCATCCTTTCTCAGTGTGAGTGAGCTTTTGGCTCCCTGGTTAAGACTCCATCAAGGTATTGTCTACCTGTTTCCCCTACATTTACTTGAAAAACATTCTCAGCAGTTTAATCTACGGAATTACTGTAATTCAACTGTTAAAATGGAAATAGCACGTAGTCTCCGTGTTGGCCTTGAGAAGGTATGACCTTTAAAGGGTGGCCGTTAGCGTCCTGGCCTGAGCACTACACACCTGTTGATCTAAGAACTCTGAGGTTTTTCAGTGTGATTGACAGGATGCTAATTATAGAAGTGCCATTTAGTGTGCTGAATGAAGCTGTAGACTTATTTGGGACTAACCACATTCTTCTACAGAATTGGGTTACCACTGCTCTCTCCATCAGCAGGTGTAGCCAACTGTGGTGAAGCAGCAAGGAACAGGCTACTCTTCGCTTCTTGGTAAAGCGAGGGTGATAATCACTGGGGCTAGATAATGGCAAACAAACTAATACATGCATCATACTTCCAACATGGAATGGCAAGGACGTGATAGAATGGACACATGGCCTGGTAGCGTCCTTTGTCTTTCCATGTTCCTTCCAGCATGGAAACCACCTGTTAGATGACTAGCCTTTAGAAAATGCTTAACACACACACACACACACACACACACACACACACACACACACGAGCATTTACTTTCCATCACTACAGGTCTTATCACTAGAGATCTAAGCCAAGAATAGCCCTTTAGTATAGTCGACCAAGCCTTGGCCATGGATCTTATATAATAAATGGTCTCAGCAAGCAACAGGATCTGAGCTGATCTTAGTCATAATGCTGTCCCAGGGCTGGTGCTTTTCCTCTGCATGAGACACATGTCTTAAGAAAGCCACAGAATTCTGTCTCCCAGGGAAAACAGTGTGTTACAATGGTGCTGGTCTGTTCACACCTGAGGGAGTGAAACCTTCTGAAGGTGACATCATGACCAGAGACAAACTGGTGCGTCCATGCTGGAAGGTTCCGCCGTGTGGAGCTGCAGGAAGCTGGCACTTATCCACAGTGAGAAATGGTCTGTCGGAGGCACTTTTGAAAATGCTCACGGGTCTGAGAGCCAAGCAGCTCGCCATCATGTAAAATATTGGTCCAGGTTCCGGAAATAAGCAGATGGTTGTAGACTTCGCATCTTTACTGCAACATTTCACGGCAAAAGACCACTTTAAGACACCAATGGTTTTTTAAATGGCTCACATGGTCTCCAGGGTGGTTTGTTACTCTTGCAGGATTTTCCAGACAGGTGGCAACAGAAACGCTCACCATAGTTTAAAATTAATCTCTCCCAGATAGCGGATTTCTCCAGACGTATTTGAAGCGTGCAAGGCAAGACTGTAATCCAAGACGCCAAGAGGAGCTAAGATATTCCACCAGTCCCCAGGAACTGACCACAGCACAGGAACATTGGGAGGATGGTCCGTCCCATGGTGACCATGGTCAGGGGCCGCACTCGTGGGAGGAGGGTGAAGGAAAACCCAGGCTTGGCTCATAAAGAGAGTAAATCGGTAAACATTTAACCAGTTCATATGTTCAGGTAACCATCTAGGTCTTCTGTTTTGTGAAACCTCATGTGAATTTTGTAATTCCCACACATTAGCTGTCACTCCACACTTCATCCTGGCGGGCTCAGGTTTAGAACATCCCGGAAGAGACACAGCATGGTCACGGCATTCTCTGTTGAATGTCTGCCATGGTAAGACCTTGCTCCACCTATATTACCTTGCAGGACTCTCAGCCTGCATTTCAGGGAAAGAATCCATTACGCTGCCATCTTTCCAGGCCAGAGACACCAAGGCCCTAGGCAGGCAGTTCCGGGGCTGAGATGCTCAAATCACCAGAGAACGTCGTTCGTGGCGTCCACGTGCGTTCACGTGCAGAGGTCACGTGTGTAGGGGACAGGCAACTGCAGAGAATGCTAGGCTTGTGTTTAGCCAGAGAAATGAAAAATACATTTCTGTAAATTGGCTTTAAAAAAAACACCCTATGAAAAAACCACTCTATGAAATCTTGGGAGCATGAAAAAATCCTAAGCAAAGAGCCCTCAGAACTTTGTGGTAAGAGTGATACTTGAAGATAAGATTTATAGAATGCAAAGGTTCACAGTTCACTCTGACACACTGGGAAAGGGGCAGAGAGCACAGTCCAAGCCCCAGAGGGCAGGCAACACGAAACTCAGCCCATTCTTTCTCTATGTCAGAATCTCCACTGATAGTCAATGTGCCCCCCACACTCAGCCCGCATCAGCCCTTGGATCTGGAACCACCTTGCTAATTCCCATCTGATCTTTGATTCTGATCCAGACGGATTCGAACTGTCGTTGGCCTAGAAACAACATGAAACACAAAACACCCAAGAACCAGAATGTGGAAACGTGACCCCCAGCTCAGAAAAGTCACAAAGGTAAGTCTACAAACATGAAGTGACTCTTCACTCAAGACTTCAGGCGCTTCAAACATTCCAGAGAATGCTCACACGAAATGGGCCAACAGACCTCTGAAGCAGAGGCTTTCCTTCTATATTCAGAGAGAGCTTTAAGACACAGTCACCTCTATGAGTGAGTGTGTGCACACATATAAACAGCTTCTCATGTATCTCTAATTTACTTTGATATGAATTAGAGGTGACTCTGGGGGGAAAAAACATGACCAAAAAGATTAATTCTAGCCACTTCTAATTTCATCTCCAGTTAATCTCTGAGGCATATTTAGATGTATACACTCAGAGACAGGATGGTTCAGCTGGTCTATTTTTGATACGAGCAGAGTAAACTATGTCATTGTGTCATCTAGCATGAAATCTCAGCTTCAGTGACACTGACACTTAATCATGTCCTTTACCCAACAAGCCAAACCGGGAGGTGGGAAGTCATTCTGTTGACTAATCAAAATGCCTGCCTCCTACCAGATTCTCCCCACCCCGAGCCACCGGGGAAGTGTCCTCCGGTCCAGACCTGGCCTAAAGCTCCAGAAGCGGCGAACACCAAAGGCAGATTCCGAATGGAACACAGCCACGGAGACACCAGCTATTGGGGAGGTCAAAGGGGAAAATCACAAGAAGCATCAATCAGGAGGATCGTACCTTGCTGATGGCTTTACCATCACAGTTATTGTTGGAGTCCTTCGAGCCACTGAAGGAGTCTCTTCTCTGGGGACATGTTTTCTTTTTGCGCGGTCTGCCTTTAAGATTTGGCGCTGAAAACAAACGGAGAGTAATAATTGTCATACATTCTCAGTAAAAGACACAGGGTTACTATAGTGCTCGGATAGCCTAGACTCGCGCATGCCAGCCACCAGCTCTCAGTGGATGCTGCTGTCTCTGAAGGGTGGAACCTTGGTAGAAGCTAAGCTATAAACTTTCCCACGTCTAATTAATATAAATAAAATGAAGCTGACGAGGAAGACACACGCCCCCTCCTACCC
>LOJH01000771.1:0-56104 GCA_001685095.1 Ellobius talpinus
CTAACTTTCCTGTTCTTGGTGTGATTAGGAGGGCACAATGGAATTCCTGGTTCCTTAGTGGTGGGGATTTTTTTTTCCAAAGAATTACTTTGTTT
Source organism: Ellobius talpinus (assembly GCA_001685095.1). NCBI lineage: Eukaryota > Metazoa > Chordata > Mammalia > Rodentia > Cricetidae > Ellobius > Ellobius talpinus. The sequence goes on from LOJH01000771.1 coordinate 96, forward strand.
AGAGAAGCACCATTGTACACACTTTCATCCTTTACCAAAGGCCATATAAAATTTCCCAGAGGGAAAAACATTGATATTGAGAATCATTAAAACCAAAGTAACAAGGTGCTGGGAAGCCTGGTCTGCAGTGTGGAAACTCTGGAACTGTGTCAAGCAGCAGCGGCCACCGTGCAGTCCGCACCATCTCAGTGTTTTAGAAAGCACTTTTTTTGTTTGTTTGTTTTGTTTTTTCTTGTTTTTCGAGACAAGATTTCTCTGTGTAGCTTTGGAGCCTGTCCTGGAACTTGCTCTGTAGACCCAGCTGGCCTCAAACTTACAGAGATCCATCTGCCTCTCCTTGAGTACTGGGATTAAAGATGTAAGCCACCACTATCCAGCTAGAAATTACTTTTACTAAAACAATGACAAAACCATCTATAATAGTTTCATACACAAGCCAAAATATAATCCATTTCTTTCTACAATTTTGTAAATGTTTGATTTCATTCATAGAAATTTGAGAGAAAATTGTTTATAAAAATGTGTGCACTATATATTAAGAATCCTGTAGGTGTTTATTTCATTTTCAATTTTTCTTCATTAGCAAATACCAATTTTTAAACAGAAACATTGTATTTTTTCTCAAAAGAAATATGGAGCCAGGTGTGGTGGTTCATGCTTGTAGGGGGCTGAGGTAGGATGTTGGGTTCCAGGCTAGCCTGGGCTACAGAGTAAGATCTTACTTACCCACCTGATCAAAAAACTGATTTGTCGCCTCAGTAATATAAGTATATATGAAAATTGACAGTGTACTTGGCAGAACAATCGCATCATGAGACTTAAGGATGTGGCAAGTTGGGCCAGGGGTATCTGAGGAAGGATCTGCTATGTTTGCACAAGACCCTGGTGTAGTCTCCAGCACTGTAGAAGATAGGATGTGGTAGGCAACAGAGTAACGTTTAGGGCCACAGATTGATTGTCAATGGAATAAAACAAACTGAAAGGAAGGGATGTTTAAAATAATAAACTTAGTTTTTAGAAATATGCCTACATTAATAATCTCTGGGATAGCCTTCACTTCTAACTATTTATACCTTCCCTTTTCACAGTATTATCCCCTAAATGGAGTGCTCACAGCTGAATATCTGCTGGAAGAATTTAGACCCGACTTGATAGACATGGTTCTTGATAAGCTCAGACCAGAAAATGTCCGGTGAGTCACCTGCAGATTTTGCTATTACGTGCTAAACTTTTCTCATAATTAGAATCTCAGAACTCACAATTGTGATTAAAACACTTTTATTTCTATTTATTTATTTATTTTTGAGACAGGCTCACATTATGTATCCCTGGGTGGCCTGGAGCTCACTATGTAGACCAGGTTGGCCTCAAACTCAGAGACATGCCTACCTGTTTTCAGAGTGCTGTGACTAGCGATATGCGCCCCCAAGCCTTTGAACATCTTCAGTCTTTACAAGCCTGTTACAGTGGTGCTCACCCATGATTTCAGTGCTTGGGATGCAAGCATTTGAGGCCAGTCCAGTTACTTAGTGAGTTTGAGGCCAGTTTGTCTTACATAAAAGCTTGTCTCAAAATACAATATAAAATTGACTGCAAAAGTAGAGAATAGTCTAATGAACCATCACTAACCCACCTCTCTTCATTCACCTTCTCTGCAAGTCCAGTGATAAAAATGACATAAAAGAAAAAAAAAAAACAAATTCAAACTCGGTTCAACATCTCATACCAGATGAATGGAACGTTTTTCAGCTCCCATAGGTGGGACGTGCAACAGTAGCAGACACACGCAGGTGTCCCACCAGGTGGGGCATGCAACAGTAGTGGACACATGCAGGTGTCCCACCAGGTGGGGCGTGCAACAGTGGTGCACACACGCAGGTGTTCCACCAGGTGGGTCGTGCAACAGTAGCGGACACATGCAGGTGTCCCACCAGGTGGGGCGTGCAACAGTAGCGGACACACGCAGGTGTCCCACCAGGTGGGGCATGCAACAGTAGCGGACACACGCAGGTGTCCCACCAGGTGGGGCGTGCAACAGTAGCAGACACACGCAGGTGTCCCACCAGGTGGGGCGTGCAACGGTGGCGCACACACGCAGCTGCCCCACCAGGTGGGGCGTGCAACGGTGGTGCACACATGCAGGTGTCCCACCAGGTGGGGCGTGCAACAATGGCGCACACACACAGGTGTACTCTCACCAGCTTACCTCTGACATTGTCCATCTGAAGCTAGATTTAGTTGAGTGTTTTATTTAGTGATGAAATGGAAAAAGTACAGATTATTATAAAGCTTTGTTAAAGGATTAATACAATGCCTTAGTTTTTAATTTTAAAAAAATTCATTAAGAGTCGAAGTTTAGAAACCTTTCCGAATGAAAATAAGCTATGTGACCATACAGAAATTAAATCTGTTTCATGTAGCCAATCACAACAAATTACAGTATGTCTTGTGTTCAGTTTTTTGTTTGTTTTTGAGATTTATTTTGATTTAATTTGTACGTGTCTTTTGTGTGGTGTGTGCCACATGTGTGTGGGTGACCTTAGAAGTCAGAGGGCATTGGATTCCCTGGAACTGGAGTTACAGGCACTTGTGAACAGTGTGGGTGCTAGAAACTGAATTTGGGTCCTCTGGAAGAGCTGCAAGTGCTCTTAGCCTCTGGCTATCTCTCCAGCCCCTGTTTTGTTTTTTGAAAGAGGAGGTCTCATTTTATAGACCTGACTGGCTTCAAAACTACGTAGGTTCTTCCACCTCTGCCTCCTAGAAACTGGAATTACAGGAGTGCATAACTACACCAGTCTTTGTTTTTTAAGACAAACTCCCATAGTCCAAGGTGGCCTTCAACTCATGGCATATTGGTGGATAAACCTGAACTCCTAAGCCTCCTTTCTTCAACTCCCAGGTGTGAGATTACAGGTTTACACCCCCACACCTGACTCCCAGTCAGTTTTATTGCCATAGTTGTTGTCTAATCCTTAATTACTCAATATCTGCTTATAATATAGAAAATCTTACTCAAAAACTGGTTGTTAATGGAGGCTAACATCTCTGGGCTATCACTCCCCTCTGACAGCATTGCCTTCAGCGTAAAATAATTTACTTAAATACTGAAGAATGGCAAAGTCCAGAACTTTCCTTTTTTGTCAGCTAATAGTAAAGTTGGCAGTTGATCCTGAAGTAAACAGTTGCTCATTCCTAGACGGGATGCAACAGAGTCCGCATGGTTCATATGCTGTCAAGTGAGGCAGCATAAGTGCAGGCTGGGGGTTGGTCGACAGAGAAAATGAGGAGGTTAAAATAGTTACAAAACAACAAAGCCAGCTGGGCAGTGGTGGCACATGACTTTAATCCCACAGGCAGGCAGATCTACAGGGCAAGTTCCAAGACAACCAGGGCAGCACAGAGAAACTCTGGAAAACCAAAAAAAACAACCAAACAAACCAGCAAAATACTTAGGAGTTTAACCAAAAGTAAACAGGACCTCTCCAAAACATCTGGGTGTGGTGGCAAGTTTGAGGTCAGCCTGGGCTAGTTTGAGGCCAGCCTGTAACAAAACAAACAAACAAAACAAGCAAACAAAAAGAATATACAGGACCCCCACGTGTATCAGCATGCAAACAGACTTGCCATGCCAGCCTGGTGACCTGGATTTGATCCCAAGGTGGAAGAAAAACTGCCTCCCCAAAGTTGTTCTCTGATCATGCATGCACAAGGTAGCATGTGTACCCACATACATACCCTTGAAAACCCATGATTTAAATGGCATTTGCTTGTCAGTACCAACGTTTTTAGACATGAACGTGCTGGAGTCGGTGTTTTACTTTTGATTAAATTGCATGTTTCTAAATTTGATATCTCGTGCAATTAGACTTTAAGAGACTCCTTTTCCTGTTACCATCACTTTGAAGGAAAGTGTTTTTCCTGTGGAGGCTTAGACTCTGTGATTGCTCTCATCATAACTGCGGCAGGTCACTCAGGAAGTGCAGAACAGCTGGGATAATCTTGCCAGCTTCCAGGCGAGAAACTGCATTACTCAAAGGTACAATTACTTTTTAAATCCCAGTGAGACAAGTGTAACATTGCAACCAGGAAAGGAATTCCTCAGAATGTGAGAGGTTGTTGGCTGCATCCCACCAGTCTGTAGCTTACGTTGTATCACTTATGTATTTACTGTCCTAGCTCTAAGTTCCTCTGATAATGGAACTCATTAAGTATTGAGGTAGAGACATTTCTTTTTAGTGTTGTTACTGTTTGCTGGTCCATGGGTATTAACTGTTTCTACTCTCCTTTATGCCTTTGATGTGTTTATCATATTCCATCTCGATGCAGCAGGAGTATCTTTACTGTGTGCCTAGCTCAAATTGTAAGTGATTCTATTAATTTGGGAGTTGTTATCCATGATGAATCCTGTCTTCTGGTCACTTTCAGAGTCTTAACCATTGGCTGTAGAATTTGTCAGTAGTCTGTGCTTAAGTCACTGGCTTAAGGTGTTCAGGGTCTGTTCCTTTCTCTTTTTAAAAACACAGGTATTTGCCCATCTCTAGTGTTCTGTCTCTTTTCATATTCTTCAACCTTTGCAAAAGAAGATGAGCCGATGACTCTGTTAGAGTTTATTACTTCTTCGCGTGTCATGGAACATGCACACTTGTGCGTGGAGCTGTGACTTCATCTGACTCACTTGGATCACCTGTCCTGAGCATCAGCGTTTTCTTTGTATTTGGTTCACTGGCACAATGTAAAGATCCATGGTGTTTCCAAAGATAATTTAGTAAGACAGGCATTGTCTCCTCTAACATGAGATTAGCTTAGCACAATTTGCTGTAGGCCATGTGTTCTCTTGTAAGTTTCCTTTAGGTAGGAACTATGCTTATCTTTTCAGAATTCAAGCTGGTGTGCTAGGGGTTCAAGAAAAGCTGACTAAATGTTCCTCAAGCTTTTAGCCTCATTTTTATTCTTCCTTTCTTAGTTTAAGTAATTCCTTCTTAGTTTCAGAAACACATAGAGTGGCTGGAGTGAGGACTCAGTGGTTAATAAGATGCACAACACACAGACAGATGTGTGCACATGGGCACACTCACACCTGTGCGTGCGCACACACACACGATTCAGCATTTTTCATAAGTCTGGGTTTCCACAGCACTTGCCTTTTGCTGTTATTGTTTGATTTTGTTTTGTTTGTTTTGCGCTTTTATCTTTTGTGTATATCTTTTAAAACTCTAATTTGAGGGGTTGAGGGTGTAGCGTAGTTGATAGTGCATGTGCAAGGTCCTGGGTGTGATTCCAGCATCAGCAACAAACAAAAATCTAATTTGCTGTGAAATTGTAAGATTCTACTAGTGAAATAATAAAGTTAATCTAATTTGAATCTTTGCAGGGAAAATGATGAAACCGAAGCCAGGAAAGGCTAAATAACTGACTAATTTAGATCTTCCCTGAGATTTTGGCAAGATCTCAACACGAGTCACAGTGTCTACCGTATCTAGGTTTCTCTTTGCCAGCCTCGTGCCCTCAGAGTAACTGAATCCGTCCTGATTACCTGTGAGACCTCTTTTGTAGCATGAACAATAAAAACCCAGAGACAGATACTGGGGTTCAAACTGAAGATCAGAAAAGCAGAACAGCCAAGCCACTAGAGAGACCTTTTTACCTCCACCAGATCTTCAGATCGAAGGGGCAAGATACTGTCTCCAGGAATCCTCAGACTCCACACTCCAGTGACTTCCTGTCTCTTCCCCTTTATATTCCTCTCTCCACCCAGCCATATCTTTCCTGTCTCCAAAACACTGGGATTAAAGGTGTGAACCACCACCTGGATCTGTTTCTGGATTGATCTTGTGTAGCCCAGGGTAGACTTGAACTCAGAGAGATCCATCTGCCTCCATATCCCTGAGTGCTGGGATCAAACATGTGTGCCACCATTCTCCGCCCTGTGTGGCTGCTTTGCCTTCTGATCTTCAGTCAAACTTGATTTATTAAAACACAAATAATATACCACTATACTCTTTTCCTTTTTCATTTTCTCTCAGACATTATTTGCAACAGTCTCATGAGAAGTCATCCCCTGGAAACTACACTGTCTTTTAATATCTATAGTCAGGAAATCTTTGTTTCCAGATGGCTCCCATCCAGTGCTGCATTCCCGATATCACAGCTAGCCTGCATTCTAGCCTCCTTTTCTTTTCTTCCCCTCTTTTATTCAACATAGATTCTTTTGTCATACAACATAATCTGAATACAGTTTCCCCTCCCTCTATTCCTAGTTCCTCCCCTCCTCCTCTCCCATCCAGATCTACTCTCTGTCCATCTTTAGAAAAGAACAGACTTCTAGGAGATAACAACAAAACACAACAAAATAAAATATGATAAGATAAAATGAAAACCATTGTGTTGAAGTTGGATAAAACAAGCCAATAGAAAAATAAAAGACCCCCAAGAGAAGGCACTAGAATCAGAGACCCACTCATTTACATGACCATGAGTCTGGCTGTGGTTCTCTGTATTTGTTCCCATATGCTGCAGGAGGAAGCTTCTCTGATGATGGCTGAGGAAGGCTTGGATCTATGAGTACAGCAGAATATCATTAGGAGTCATTTTATATCATCATCATCATCATCCCAATAGTATTTGGTTTTGCCCTAGGTCTCTGGGCTGTCTAGCATCTGGTTCTTGGTCACCCAAGCAGTGTCAGGTGTGAGTTCCATCTGACAGAGTGGGCCTTAAGACAATCAGACATGTGTTGGTTACTACCACAAGGTTTATGCCACCATTGCCCTAGCATATTTTGTAGGTAGTACAGAGTGTAGATCAATGGTTTTATGGTTGGGTTTACATTTCTCTTTAGGTGGCCTGCAAAGTACCTTTCCATGTCATAGACGCTAGAACCTGGGGGTGGAGGCTCTATGTAAGCACCAGCTCTCTCTTTCTCAGTGTTCATTGAGTCGTGTGGGTGTCTTGCTGTCAGTTTTTGGAGAGCAGCCTATTGTCTTGGCAGTAGCCTAGGTTCTTTGGGGGTTTCAGACAACTCAGTTGGATGAAACCAGTCTCAGAACTGAAAGCTTCGTTTAGTGACAAAAGATGGCTAGGAGAGGTTGCATCTCCCTCGTTACCTATAGACTTCACTAGGATCACCTTTCTATGTTATAGGCAGTTCCCATGCTACCCCTCGTTCTCTCCCTCGACCCCATCTCCCCTCCGCCCGCCTTCCGCCTTCCTGCCTGATCCTCCCATTCTCACACTCACCCCTGGTGGGTGGGTGGGTGTGTGCTTACCATTGAGTGCTTATGGAGGTCAGAGGACAACTTTGGCTTCAGTTCTCCTGTTCCACTGTTGTGGGGTTCCAGGGATCAAACTGTTAGGCCTGTGGGGCAAGTTCCTCTATCTGCTGAGCTATCTTGCAGCCCCCTAGGGAGGCTCTTGATTTGTCAGCATCCATCATTGCCTTGTGGACATCGCGACAGAACTCTTTATTCTCTTAAACTCTGGTTCTTGTGTTTTTGTGTAATGTTTCTTCTTATTTAGCTTATTTTCCAGAAGTGGTAGTGGTCAGTGACGGGCAGACCAGTCCAGATTGGCAGATAGGTGAGTTGAACTGATTGGTGTGTCTGCCTCAAAGCAGGCTGATAAGACCAAGTAGTTTTTCTATAGAGCGAATAAGGGATAGAAGGTGATTCAGACAACAGGCCATTGCTGTTTGGGAAATCTAACAGAAAGTTTGGGATGGAGATAATGCTTCTGGAAACATGGCCTAGTGGTTAAAGTGCTTGCTAGAACCCATGTGAGTGACAGGTGGCCATGGCAGACCATGTATAGTTCCAGCCTTGGAAGGCAGAGCCTGGGAGTCCCCAGGCAGTAAGGCTAGGGAGACTAACAGTATTGGTGAGCTCTGGGTTTGATTGAGAGACCCTGCCTCTGTGAATAAAGTGGAAGAACGCTGAGGATGATTTACAACCTCAGACTGCCGCATGCATGCACACACCCACACCCACACACACACACACACACACACACACACGCATAGCATATACATGCTACATGAAAATGGAAAAAGAAAGGGAGATCCTGAAAGTGAATGGTATTGAGCAGAGGGCTGTTTTGATGGCAACCATGGCCTTTCAGCAGGGAGGGCAGCCTACAGAAACCCCAACCGAATGCCTGAGGACAGATGGAGCAGATAAGTGCTGACATAGACCGGAAGGGAGAAGCAGAACCACTGGCTTCATGCCAACCCTGCCAAGCCAGTTGGCTTGAATTCCTCAATTCAAAAGGTTCAAAACTGGCTTTGTCCCTGTGAGGGGTTAGTGTGCTGGTGGAAATGTAACCATTTCAGTTGAGACAGGTGAGACAGAAGTGTTTCTGAAGCTGCTCCCCAGGAAAAGCTTATGGAAGTTTGCTGATAAAAGGCTTCCATTCTCCTATCTCCTTATTCCTCGGTGCTTGAGGTCCAGCTCACAGCATGTCTCATGATAAGCAAGTGCTCCACTCTTGACCTACATCTTCAGCCCAGTGTGTCTTAGAATCGTCTTTGCCTTTGGACGTCTCACCTCTACTTTTCCTCCTTGTATTAGTGACTTTTCTGTTGCTGTGCCAAAACACCATGGCCAAGGCAACTTAGAGAAGGAAGAGTTGATTTGGCTTCAGAGGCTTGAGACCCATCATGTCAGGGAACTGTGGCAGCAAGCAGCAGGCATGGCAGCAGGAGCGAGAAACTGAGGCCTCACATCTTGCCCTGCACCTATGGAGCAGAGAGAGCAAACTAGAAACACACTAGTCTTGTAATATTTCAAAAACCATCCCTGGTGACATACTTCGTCTAGAAAGGCCACACTTCCTACACAATACCCAAACGGGGCTCCCAACTAGGGACCAAGCATCCAAATGCTCAAACTATGGAGGACATTTCTCATTTAAAACACACTTATTGACTATTCCCATTTGAGTTCTCCTTTAGCTAGTTTCTGGTGTCTCATCAAACATAGACTTTTTAAGTTCCAAAGGTGGGTGTCTCTCTTTGTTCTTTCCTCTAGCAGCAGGCAGACCAGTGTGCACGGAGTAGACAAATTTGGTGTTAGTTTCTGGTAGGAAAAGAACATAGAACAGAAGATAACAAGTTGATAAAGGTTGCTTTGAGTTTGTGGGGCAGTGGAGGGCCCTGATCTCTTAATTCTGTGCTAAGGATTGAATCCACAGCCTCATAGCTGCTGGGCACGTGTTCCCCACTGAGCTGCTCCTCCAGCCCACATTTGATGTCTGTGTGATCACTCCATGAACCCACATGCTTTCTTAACCATCAGTGTTCACTGAGCCTGGGCTGTGCTGAGAAGCAATAGGCTTTTGTAAAGATATTTCATTATCAGTATTAGTTTTTGTTTTTGTTTCAAGACAGAATTTCTCTGTGTGGCCCTGGCTGTTCTGGAACTCTGTAGACCAAGCTGGCCTTGAATTCACAGAGACACCCCCACCCCCTGCCTCCTGAGTGCTGGGATTAAAGGCTTGTACTACCACTGCCCAGATGTAAAGACTATTTCTTAACTACTTTGGTTTCGTTGCTGCTGTTTTTCTTGAGACATGAGTCTAACTGTATAGCTCAGGCTAACCTCCAACTCATGATGTTCCCACCTCAGCTGGAATTACAAAGAGGCACCACATCCCTGTTCTTTGTTCTGTTTTTCCCCTAGCTGTTCTTTTAAATTAGTCAATAGCATACCTAACAGACTCTTTCCTATGGCAACCTTTCTCACTAGAAACAATGGGTTATACCCAGAGGATAATGGGCTGTACTTCGAAGCCTGTGCATGTGTTGCCTGTCTTTTGGGTTTTAAGAGGCCCAAAGTGGTTATTTTTGTCAACTTGACTGATACAAGCTAGGGTCATGTGAGAAGAGGGAACCTCAATTGAAAAAAAATGCCTTTATCAAATTGGCTCATAATGGAGGGACAATTTTCCTGACAATGTTGATGTGGGTGTGTCCAGCTGCTCCCATTCCTGCCTCCAGGTTCCTGCCATGACATTCCTCAGTGGAGGGCTGTGACTGGCAATATAAACCCTTTCTTCCCCACTGTGCTATTGGTCCTGGCGTTTACATGGCAACAGGAGGTAAACTAGGATGAGGCCCAACACATTCTTGACCGTTATTTACATTTTCATGAGTCAGAGACCATATGCGTTTGTACCATAAGTTTACAGGCTTGCTTCTGTTTGTTTTCTCCCTCTGTCTCTAGGGTGGCAATAGTTTCCAAATCATTTGAAGGGAAAACTGACCGCACAGAGCAGTGGTATGGAACCCAGTACAAGCAAGAAGCCATCCCAGAGGAAGTCATTCAGGTAGGTTTACATCATCTGTGAATAAACCTGAGCTATGAGGAGCTAGGGGAACCCAGGTCCTGTCAATCCTTCCTCGCAGGTTCCAGAGCATGGAGAGTGATGGCACCATCATCCTTGCTGCCCTGGGAAGGGTCAGAGGAACTGGAGGTTTCTCATGAAGCCTCGTGCTCTGGCTCCTTCCCGAGTGTTTATAAACCGCAGACACCCAGCCTTCCTGCATCTGAGCACTGAAGTGTGGGGAACACAGTTGCTCAGCACCAGGAAGGCAAGAGATGGGAAGACAGGGCAAGCTGCGGAGGGCCGGCTGCGCTGCCACCATCCTGGCTGGGGCTTGCAGTCCTGGTGGGGGCTCAGCCGGCTTTACTTTCTGCTAGCATTATGTTTTGCCCTCATTGGTCACTCTTTTTTCAACCTAGGAGAACTGTGATTTATTTCCAGACTGTTGTGCTGAGACTTCATTCTCCCAGTTTTTCGAGGCTTTGCTTAGCTGAGTAGAATCTTTTTCTCTCTTGCTTGTTGGCTGTGGATCCTTGTTTCGGTCCATTACCAACAGTACCAGAAAACCTTATAAGTAATGATTTTTTTTAATTTCAGTGACAATACAGGAAAAGAAATGTTTTTTCCATTTTTATTTTATTGTGTGTGCATGATATGTATGTGGAGGTCAGAGGACAACTTTGTGTGGTCAGGTCTCTCCTTCTGGCTCCACACGGGTTCCAGGGATGGAGCTCGGGGGTCCAGGCTGGTGTGGCCAGTGCCTATACCTGATGAGCCATATCTCTGTCCTAAAAAAAGCAATAATGTAAGAAAAAAGTATCACTGATGCTTCAGGGAGCTCTGACACTTTGATGCCCTCCAGGATGTGACTAAATCCATATTCTTAAACTGAAGAAAATTCAACTTTTTTCAGTCAGTCCTGGGGCTGAAATAACCTGAAAACAAGGAGAATCTTCTGTTTACCAAATTATGACTATAGCAGCCTTGCCCTGGAGAATTTTTCTTAAGTTTATCTGGAAGTTCAGCAGTGAGATGGCTTGCTATGTGCTTTCTGTCCTCCGCTCTGCCTTTCTGGAGACACACTGCAGCTTAAATACTCTCTCTCATCAACATCTCTACTCTCTCCATGCCAAAAGACCACATGTGTCAACACCGAAATCAAGCTGCAGCATCCACAAAGCTGTGACATGTCAACTAGCTGACAAGTGACCGGATCCGGAATTATTGGCACTAGTTTGCCCCTTTGGGTTTTCAATAATAAAAAGCCTGTTTAGTTGTGAGCCTGAGCTTTAACAGCTGACCCATTTCTCCAGCCAATGCAGTGTTGTCAATTAGGGTTCTGGGATCTGTCCAGCTTCGCTGTTAGAACCAGTTTGTCTGTCATTCTTGACCTAGATCTGGTCTTTGTTTTAACCTTGTCTTGAATTATTGGCTTACCTAATAGTTTGCATGTTCTGGAAGAAATGGGCCAGGCCTTAAGCCTGAAGTGATGGGCTGGTGAGAGTGCTCCTGGGCTGGCGAGTGTGCTCTATAGGCTGGTGAGTGTGCTCCGTGGGCTGGTTAGAGTGCTCCGTGGGCTGGTGAGAGTACTCCGTGGGCTGGTGAGTGTGCTCCATGGGNGTGAGAGTGCTCCTGGGCTGGTGAGTGTGCTCCGTGGGCTGGTGAGAGTGCTCCGTGGGCTGGGGAGAGTGCTCTGTGGGCTGGTGAGACTGCTCTGTGGGCTGGTGAGACTGCTCCGTGGGCTGGTAAGAGTGCTCCTGGGCTGGTAAGTGTGTTCCGTGGGCTGGTGAGAGTGCTCCGTGGGCTGGTGAGAGTGCTCCGTGGGCTGGTGAGTGTGCTCCATGGGCTGGTGAGAATGCTCAGTGGGTAAAGGCACTTGCTGCCAAAGCTGATGGCTAGGGTCCAGTCCCCAGAATCCACCTGGTGCATGGAAGAAGATGATCCCTACAGCTTGACCTCTGACCTCCACATAGGCAGTGTATGGTGTGTGTGCAGCTGAATACAAAATAAACAAGAGGGAAAAAAAATAAGAAGTACCAAGATGGAAGAAGCCCCCAATTAGCCTGGCCTTCAGGCCATAAATAGAGGCAACAACATAATTGAAAATATGGATTTAAATATCCCTGTGTAGGTGCTTATTTTTTAAAGAACTACAGCAGGTATGATCCCATCAGCTTCTCTGTGTTCCACAGATTCTGATTTTTCTTTAACTAACTGATTAGAAGCTGCAGAAAGAAGAAAATAAAATTGTATAGATAAATGTAAAATCTCTTTTAGTACCAGAAAGATAAGCTGAATGAAGTTGCATGAAAATCCATCAGCATCCATTGCTTCTGGTTGTAGCCCCTTCATATATGACGGGAGAATGCTCCTTCCTGTTTGCTTGCATATAGCAAGGAAACTGTTTTTTGTTGAGTCAGCCAGGCTGGTGTCTCACTGGGGATCTTTCTGTCTCTGCTTCCCGAGTGCTAGGATTACGGAGTGGAAGAACCATGTGCTCAGAGAGCATTTACCGCTGCTTTGCAGTGTGATGCTGAAGATCAAGCCAGGGGATAGCCTCAGCCCAAAGACGGTATTCTTAACTCAGGTTATATTCATAATTGCTTTTGTGTGTGTGTGTGTATTTTATTATTCATCTAGAAGTGGCAAAATGCTGAACTGAATGGGAAATTTAAACTTCCAACAAAGAATGAGTTTATCCCTACAAATTTTGAGATTTTGTCATTGGAGAAAGATGCGACACCGTATCCTGCTCTTATTAAGGTAACGTGCTGAGTCTGTGTTTGTTTGTTTATGATGGGGCTTTCTTCTTATGTTACCCAACTTTTGGGGCTCAAGTGATTCTCTTGCCTTCACCCCTGAATTTCTTGTGCTGTAGGCGTGTACTAGCATACCATATAGCCAGTGGTTTTAATTAATAGGTCAGCAGACCTATTAAATGGAGAAATAGAGAGGTCATTTCTTACATTTGGTACTTTGTTCATTTAGAATTTGTCACTCCTGTGAGGTTACAGAAATGCTGTAAAAGAATACAAGAAATACTATAAAGTTAAAAATATAACAGCAAACAAAGCTACTGAATAACAGAATTTGGGATTGCTTTGTTGTAGGAGAAAAAGTCAGGGCTCTTCTGGATGGTAAGTCTGTTGAAAGTTCCCCTTTCTACCCACTAAAGATGGGTAAAGAAGTGTCTCTGTGACACTTCATGCAGGGTCAGGTCTGAAGCCTGGAGGAAAGCCTGTCCGAGGCAAGCTGGTGTGCTTGCTGCCCGAAACATAAAGGTTCTGATTCAGACACAGTGATTGCATGGAGCGCCTGCAGTTACCAGTCAGGGAAGGGTGACTGGCAGGGCTCCCCTCCTTTTTCAGAATGTTCTTTTCATGTCATTATTTCACTCCATGGATAAAGTGTGTAAAAAGTTGCAGCATATTCTTGGTTCTAAACTTGCACACTAAAACTCATAATAGTAGATACTGCCTTCCATTGTTTTTATCTTCCTATGACCTAATACCCAGATGAAGTGGGTAAGACAAGAGTCATTGTTTAGGAACATGAAATTTAGTTTATCTTAATAGGTTATTAATGAGCTATGTTTTTCCTTTAAGATGACTTTAATGAACTATGATTAAGAAAAGGAGAACTGTTTTTATTAATTGCCTCTTTTTAGGTGGAGGTGTTAGAGATTGAACACAGGGCTGTGCTCAAGTTAAGCCCACATTCTACTATTGCACTATAATCTCATTATTTGTTTGTACAGTTCTGGGGCTTGAGCCCAGGGCATTGCATATGCTAGGCAAAAACTCTACTACTAAGCTATGTCTTTAGGCCTTGTGTTTTAGATAGGGATTTGCTATTGTAGCTCAGGCTAGCCTTGCAACTGATGTAGCTAAGACTAACCTCTTCAGTCCTCCCTAGCATTCCAGATTCTGGCATTGCAATCATGCCCCTCTGTCTGTCTGAACTGTTTTAAATGTTTTGTCAGAGTAAACTGCTGAGCACATTAAATTGTTTGTATCTCTTAAACAGTTTCAAGGTTTAAAATGAACACTTGAGAGCATTCTTGGTATAGAATAAATGAAATAAGTTATTAGATTGTTCATCTTGGTGTGCTTTTTACGGCAGCATAGCAAATTATTCTAAAACTTACCAGCTTCAAAACCACAAACATCTTTTTAAAAGTCAGATAAAACCACAAGATACATTTTCTGAGGGTCAGGGGTCGGTAGCTCTGGTTCAGGTTCTATAATGAGGTTATGGTTGAGGTTTCTTCTAGGACTTTGCTCCTTGGAAGGCTAAAATAGGGCTGGAGAATTCTCTCCTAGGCTCAATTTTGTTGTTAATAGACCTTAGGTCTTCAGCATGTAGACTTGTCAACTCAGTAGAGTTGTTTGACATGGCAGCTGGCTGTCCCCAGATGACTGACTGAAAGGAGACTATAATGGCCAAGGCTTTACATTGTTGGAGCCAAAGTCTTTTAAAGATTTTTATTTAATCCGGGCAGTGGTGGTGCACGCCTTTAATCCCAGAACTTGGGAAGCAGAGGCAGGTGGATCTCTGAGTTCGAGACCAACCTGATCTACAAGAGCTAGTTCCAGGACAGGTACCAAAGCTACAGAGAAACCCTGTCTTGAGAAATAAATAAATAATAAATAAATAAATCAAAAAATATTTATTATGTATACAGTGTTCTATCTGGATATATGCCTTCTCGCCAGAAGAGTACACCAGATCTCATTACAGATGGTTGTGAGCCACCATGTAGTTGCTGGGAATTAAACTCAGGAGCAGTCAGTGCTCATAACCTCTGAGCCATCTCTCCAGTCCCCATGGGAGCCAAAGTCTTACAGTTGAATCTTGGGGATAGAGTACCCCTGAGCCTGTGGTTTCCTGTCAGTTAGGCAGACTAACTTGGACTATACGTGGGTGTGAATCCCAGCCAACAGGGTTGTGGATCAACCTAGAGGCTGGCTGACACATCTATCAAAAAGATGTCCTGTGTTTCTTGGGCACCCAGTGTCCAGAAACATGATGCCAGAACAGCTGGTACTGATGTCTCTTCCACCATGCTCTCATCTCCCCATTCAAGGGACATAGAGAACTGGCTTCTCTGCCACAAGGACTGGCAATCTTTTCTCTGTTCTGCTTGCTAACCTGGGTACTTCAAGATTGTGAGACGGCCCCTCAACTTGAGTATTTTGAGCAGATATTTTTATGAAAGGTACCTCTGTTTCCCTAATGAAACTGTTTCTCTGTCACAGGATACAGCCATGAGTAAGCTGTGGTTCAAGCAAGATGATAAATTTTTCTTGCCGAAAGCTTGTCTCAACTTTGAGTTTTTCAGGTATGTAGTTAAATCCAACTTAGGAAATCAACAATTATGGTTTTGTTGAGTGTTCTCTTCTTAAGCATCTGTTCTTGAGATAATAAGAATTAGATTTCTCCTATACAAGAAAAGGTTGCTAAGAAGTGCTGAAAATCAAAGTTAATTCTTCCTTGCATTGATGAATGTTCCTTTTAGCTGAATATTTTATGGTAGCTCTTATTAGGAGAGTCTTCTTAGCCTTTGGAATTTGGGAATCTGGATGAGCTATAGATTTATCCAGAAGGTTCATTTAGGAAAGAATTAATAGTTGAAATGTTTTTGTTCATTTTTTTTATTCCTGAAACTTGCCCAGAGATGTATGTGTATGAATAAATATGTGTGTGTATGTGCCCAGGGATATGTACATGTGTGCATAAATAAATACACGTTTGTGTGTGTAAATGTACACATGAATGTGTTTATACACACCCACAAAGAGAAGGGAGGTGGGATTTGGGTTTTATGACATAAAATCTCAAAACCATACCTCACATAACAACGTTTGTCTTTAGCAAAGCCCAGAAAGCACCTTGACTCTTACTTCATCACAGACCTTGCACCAGGGCCACTAGACTGCCTTAGATACGTGTGCATTTCATGGTTAAACATTGGTAGCTTTAACTGCTAAATCTTAGAATGCTTTAGAATAATGAAAAATAACACAGTCTGGCTATTCTGCCTTAGCCTTAGTGTTGGGATTACAGATGTTCACTACCAAACCTGACATGTACTATAATTTTATATTTTTAAAACCAATGTTTTCATAAAAAGTGAATTTATCATTGAACGATGGTGGCACATCCCTTTAATCCCAGCACTTGGGAGGCAAAGTCAGGCAGATCTCTGTAAGATTGAGTCCAGCCTGGTTTACAGAGTGAGTTCCAGGGCAGCCAGGGCTACACAGAGAAACCTTATTTTAAATAATGAGAGAGAGAGAGAGAGAGAGAGAGAGAGAGAGAGAGAGAGAGACTGTATGTGTATGTTGTGTCTTTTTCACCTTTCCAGAAATAGGATTAAATTATGTATACTTTATTTATACATTACATTATGTATACTTAAAACACAATTTTTAAGACCCTATAAACCATATGAAGGTGTGTAGTATCTGAATACGATATATTTGAGCCAGAATTTGCATATTTCAGTGGAATCATGTCTCTTAAAAGTATAGTTTTTGGCCTACTCCAGTGCCCTGCACACATAGTTATGTGACTTGGTGTTTTAGGACATTTGTAATTCTTTTCTAAGCTTGAGTCAGATGGCATGAGACCACCAGACCTGGCACTACTGACTTTCAGCCCCGCCTGACGATGCTCCAGTTGCCAAAGATGTTGCCTTGACTTTGTCATGGCCTTACTTTCATTTTGGTGAGCTGGCTCGCTCAGTCTTTTTCTCTTTCACGCCTCCCTGGGTGTGGTGTGGTGTGGTGTGGTGCGGTATGGTTGAGGTGTGGATGGTGTGTGTGTGTCTGTGTATGTGAGGAGGAAGGGAGCTTAAGTTTAAAGCTGCTCATTGCCTAAAGGATATTTGTTACTGCGTGCCGTACTGTAAGAAAATTAAATCACAGTCTGAGGGATGACTCAGCCTACCGGTAAAGGTGTTGCCACCAAGCCTGACAATCTGAGTTCAGTCCTGGGACTCATGGCAGGAGAGAACCATCTACCACAAGTTGACTTCTGAATTTTATATGTGCCATATAACAGATAATAGATGTGTGCACAGATAGATGACTGTTTTTTGAAAGAGAGAATTAAGTGGCAGCCTCCATTTAGATTTTTCTGTTTGATTTTCATTTTCCGAGTGCCTAAGCATTTTCTCTGTATTTTGATTTATTATTAGCTTGGGTAAAATAGTTGGCATTGCTCTCAGCCCATCATGTGTAGTGCAGTACAGTCACTGCTAGAGGAGAGTCAAACCTTTCCTTTGCTTCCAGGTAAGGCAGAAAGCACAGGCCTAGGGTCTGGAGCAGTAGTAAGGAAAGTCCTCCTGTCCATCTGCCAGATCGCCCCAAGACTTGCTCCCCTGCTTGCTCTGGGTGCAGGCCCAGTGGGCCCCGTTATCACCATGGCCTAATGGAGTAATTTTCCCTCCCTGCCCTCCCCCCTTCTTATTTACTGCTTTTCATCCCATAACCCGACCACCACCTGGCGCATCAGACTTGAGCTTACCGCTCGTCTACTCGAGCTCAGCCGTGAGCCCTGAGCACTCGGGGATTTTCACCTGATTCCTCCTCATCTGCTGTTCCGTGCCCAGAGAGCACTATAGCGAGCTTGTAGTGACTCATGCTGCTGAATGTGTGGCCCTTTCCTTGGTGCTGATAGAGCTGAGCAGTGTTGTATAGGCAACCAAGCAGTCGTTTAACTTTAGTTTGAATCCCAAACTCTGGTGCTACCAACCCAGGTGCCCTGGGGGGAAAATAGCTTCCTGACTGAGAGAGGTGAAAGTTGATATCTGGTTCTCTTTGACTGTCACATGGTCTCTTCTCTTTTCATACACTCTCACATACATATTTTCATACTGTATTTTTTTTCTAATCCTAGCTGCAGTTAGTTCTGTGGTAAACTTTATTAATGTTCTGATAGTACTCTAGTTCTGTTGATTATGGGTAAGCTAATATTTTCACAATTCTTTCCAGTCTTTCTCTTTTAAGACCGTATGGTTAGAGCACACAGGTTTCCCAGCCTCATATTTCTGAACTTTACAAGTATATCTTGCTTGGAGAGAGAAGAGATGCTGTATCGACTCACCAGCCCTGCCTCCTCCCGGCTGCTGAAACTTTTTTCTAAACTGCTTTCTAAACTTTTCTTCTTCTCACCTGCCTTTCCTTTCCAGCTGGTCAGGTAGCCTATGCCAGCGGTTCTCAACCTGTGGGTCTCGGCCCTTCCACAGGGCTCAGGTGTCAAATATCCTGCATATAAGATATTTACATCATCATTCATAACAATAATAAAATTGCAGTTATGACATAGCAACGAAATAATTTTATGATTGGGAGGGTCACCACAACATGAGGAACTGTGTTAAAGGGTCGCAATGTTAGGAAGGTTGAGGATCACTGCCCTACACCATCTGAGGTAATCAGTTCTCCTCACCGTCACCAGTGCACACATGTCACTTGTCTCTGACATCTTCTTAGACCTTTTTCTCCTCATGGCAAAAAGGAACCGGTTCAAGAATTCAGCCATGCCCTCAGGAAATGATAAAACTGGTACTCGATTTCTCACCTGTCCAAGGCCGCAGCACCCGGGAAGTGACAAACTGCTCTTTCACTGTCCGCGTTCTCTTCCAGCCCTTTTGCTTATGTGGACCCCTTGCACTGTAACATGGCCTATTTGTACCTTGAGCTCCTCAAAGACTCACTCAACGAGTATGCATATGCAGCAGAGCTAGCGGGCCTGAGCTATGACCTTCAAAATACCATCTATGGGATGTATGTAAGTACCCATGCTCGGCCTTCCAGTCTCAACATTTACATTGATTGGATGGAAGCATTTGGAATTGTGGGTATGGCTTTCTTTTAAAAAAAATCTTTATAGCTTATCACATTTTCTCTTTATTTAATTTTTAAGTTAGCTTTTATTCTAACATTCCACTGTGTACCATTCATTGTATGCAGAGTTTCCTTGACTTTTTTTAACCATCTTTCATCAGAATGCCATTATTTTTCTCCTCAAACAAAATTGTGTCCGCTCTAGGTTTAGCTCTCACCCATTCTGTAACTGAAATCTTGCACTTCAGAAAGACAGAATGAAGTCATCTCTTTATAAACATGTGAGGTTGTCCTATCCTGTTTCCTCAGAAAGCAGGTCACGAGGCTGCATATCCATACTCTTCGGTCATGTTTCTTCATTGTCATGCCGCCGTCTGAGGTATCAAAGCATTTCTTTTGTTTTTCTTTTTGTTAGTCGCTACATTTATGCTGATCCTCTCCATTGCAACATGACATACCTGTTTATCAGGTTATTGAAGGATGATTTAAAAGAGTATACATATGCAGCACGCCTGTCAGGTTTGAGCTATGCCATTGCATCAGGGATGAATGCAATTCTTGTAAGTAAAATGCAAGCCCAAGAAAAGGCACCACATTGTTAGAGTTTTCTGTTGAGCTTGGGAAACTATTAACGTCTGCATCTTTAAACAGGAAGGTTGATGGGTTTTTTTCCTGCACCTTTTAAATGACTGAAAGTCTCAAATTACTGTTAGCCCACTAACAAGTGACTGGGAAAACTTAGTGCATCTTGTGAACATGTTTGTGTGCTACATATATGTGCATGTTCTGTTTGAAATGTTTAACATACTAATCCTAAAAGCATTTGTTTCTCCCAGTGTGTTTGAGTCTTTTTCTATTTATAAGGAAAGGCTATTTGTTATTATTGTGGTGCTTGGATTATGTAAGCATCTTTTATTTCTATAGACAGTAGTAGAAAGATCCTGTGTTCAGATCTGCCCAGCACTTTATTTTGTGGCATGTTTCATTAACTGTTTTACATGTGTTATTATATCCTGCCCTTGATGATATCTCAGTTGTGAATTAACATCCATTTAATGACACACATTTATTCTCACTGATCTTGAAAGCATGTGTTTAGTAAAAACTGAGGTGAGCGCATGTCCCAAATCTTACACAAAAGGTTTTAAAATTTCATTTCTTTTTCTTTTTTTTCAACATTATTTTTTGGGTAGCTGTTGTTCAATATATAAGAATATGTATAGTCTAACCATTTTCATATTCTACAGATTGAGACTCAAAGATCAAAATTAGCCACAAGTATTAAAGTAATAGTCTATTTTGTTTCTTACTAGTGGCGTTTGGCAGCATACTAGCATTTATCTGTGGTAAAGCAGGCTTTCTGATGGTTGTGGTTCACATGCTACACAAAGTGCTTTCTGTGGCCAGGACTTTTGCTCCAGCTGTGGTTCTTGCCTGTCATTCTTGACAGGGTAGTTCTCTGTGCAGTGTCTCCTGTGTTGTTCCAGGTACTGCACATAGAAATGTAATCACACCCTTTCCCCTTCCTTGCTTTCCAAATATGAGGCTTTGAGAGGTTGTTAAAGTACATCATTCTAAGGTGAAAACCTCATAGTGCATACACTCTATTTTCCCTACAGATTTGTTTGCCATTGGCATTTAGAACATCAGCAGAACTTATAAAATAAGAGGGTAATTAAGATTGTGGGTCCTTGTCAGATGACACTGAACAAGCAGCATCAGGCTATGAAATACAACATTAGGACTGCCTGATCTTTTTCCAGAGGTGATTGTTTTCCCTAGAAGAGGCAAGTAGTTGAGACAGGGTCTTACTGTGTGTTCCTGAGTAGCCTGGGTCTGGCTGACTAAACCAAACTGGCATCAGACATTGGGACTGCCTGGCCTCCTAGTGACATCCAACCAGAGCTGATTATTTAAATATTTCTAAACAGTTTTGGAATGTGTCCAACAGATAGGTAACAGTCCCCTCTGATTTTTTCCTTCTTACCAAATTCATAAAAGTATTAATTTTGGGGCTAGAGAGATGGCTTAGAGGTTAGGAGCACAGCTGTTCTTCCAAAAGTCCTGGGTTCAATTCCCAACAACCACATGGTGGCTCACGAACCATCTATGAGATCTGGCATCCAGGCTGTATACATAACAATTTTTTAAAGTATTAATTCTATTATTCATCAGAATCTTTCTTAAGATAAAATTTAGGAGCTTTGGGTGTCACTCCATAGTAGAGCGTATACTTAGCATGGACCTGGAGTTCAGTCTCCAATACCAAAAAGAAGATAAAAACTGAAGACACAATCTATAATTAAATTTGATACAGTGAGAACATGAATGTTCCAGGGTGGTAGGGGTCACTGTAGTTTGGCATCAGGTGAGTTTACCTCCTGTTGACTTTATTTGGGAAAGGGTATTGTTTAATATGAAGATGACCAGTGTTATGTTAAGCTTGTATTACTAATACCTTCAACTCTTTCTGTAGCTCTCAGTGAAAGGTTACAATGACAAACAGCCAATTTTGCTAAAGAAGATTACTGAAAAAATGGCCACTTTTGAGATTGATAAAAAAAGATTTGAAATTATAAAAGAGGCGGTAAGTCTTATAACATGTTTCTATAATTTTTATTAATCCAGTTATGTTGTCATGTTATAAAAATTGCTGGACTGGAGAGATGGCTCAGAGGTTAAGAGCATTTGCAGCTCTTCCAGGGGACCTGAGTTCAATTCCCAACAACCACATGGTGGCTCACAACCATCTGTAACAAGATCTGGTGCCCTCTTCTGGCATGCAGGCATACATGCAGGGAGAACACTATATATAATCAATAAATAAATTTTTAAAAAATTGCTTATAATGGAGAGAGGATTGGGGACCAAAAAAAGCATTTATAGTTCTGAGTCGTCGTCTTTGCTGGAGTCCCCTTAGGAAGCTGAGCCCTGTAGTATACACCTGACTCTGTCAGCTTCAGAATCTACCCGAGTTGTGGGACTAACTCGGGGAAGCTCCAGTGGCAGTGAGAGACTTCTTAATTTTCACCCCAGCCTCATTTCAGACACATGCCTGCTTGGGTAGCTGGAGGCTGCCTACTGGAAGAGCTTTCTTACTTTATAGTGCACCCTTGAGGGCTGATGTGTCTTCCACTGAAATCCATGCCATGTTTGGCCCAGGACTGGATATACTGGATAAACTCAGTTTTCAATTGTGTCCAATAACTACTACTCATGTTACTTGCTTACAAAGACCTTGGAGATGTGCGGTATCCAAGGATCCTTGGGAATTACTTTCTTAGGCATGCAAGATGTCCCACAGAGAAGGCATTTAGATACATGTCACATGCCAGAGGTAAAGATACAGCCTGGACAATGAATATGTCTGCCCTTTAGTGTAAGAATCAGAGAAGGGTTTTAGTTACTGTGCCTAATTATATAGAAGAGAAAAAAGTAAATATCCTTGAATTCCTGTTACATATAATTTATGTAGAACTTGGATTGTAGCTGTTTTTTTAATTGACTTTGAAAATCAATGAACCCGTGTTTCCCTTCCCTAGTATATGCGCTCTCTTAATAACTTCCGGGCTGAACAGCCTCACCAGCATGCCATGTACTACCTCCGCTTGCTGATGACTGAAGTGGCCTGGACTAAAGATGAACTGAAAGAAGCCCTCGACGGTGAGACTCTCTCCTGCCTAATTCTCTACCCTGATTCTAGTCATTCCGTTGTCTGAGGGCTAGGCAGCAAGAACCTCAGAACTTAGTATGGTCCAGTGACATTTACCAACTGCCTCCACACCCAGCTCTGCCTGTAGGTTAAACAGTGATCAGTTAGAAGGGTCTGTGGATCAGGGACTAGAGTTGGGAAGCATTAAGTAGAAAAATCATTTCAATAAAGATGGGATGGTGAGTGTTAGGCCAGGAAGCTAGAGAAGGGTTTCCTAGGCAACACAGTGGGGGTAGACCATGTTCCAGTTCTACAGCGACTTAGAATTCAGTGACTCAAGATAAGAAACAACTTCAGACGTGTGTGTGTATGTGTATTTAATTAATTAATTTAATTCGTTCCTAAAGAAGGACCAGAACATGTACAAGGAATGTGAGAAGCAGGAAAATTACTTCTGGGACATGGTATAACAATTGTCACAGGCAGTGTCCACCCACAGATGCTTAAATTAGTAAAAATCTGAGAGAAATCTAGCTAGTGAGATTGCTCAATGGGTAAAGGTGCCCGCACCATGCCTGATGACTTGAGTTGGATCCCTGGTGCCCATACGGTGGGAAGAGAGAACTGACTCTTGTATATTGTCCTCTGACCCCTACATTCACCACCACCACATACATGTTGCTGTTCTCCACTCTAGACTGCCATAAAAAACAAATACAAACAAATGAAAGTTAATGCAATAAAATTTTAGTTTAAGAATTTGAGAGAAAGCTGTATTTATACAGTCTTAAACTGGCCCCCAAACAAATTAATTCTAATGGGAAAATTTGACTGTAATAGGCTTTGGAAGTGGGTACTTCCAAAATTGCATGCTGAACATATAAAAGCCACTCCATTATTACCTAAAAATAAAACAGTGCATAATGAAAACCCCTGGTAGACACCACCTTAGCCAGGTAACTTCTGATCACATATCCAGTAGCATGGCATACCCCCTCATGCACTTGGATGCACACTGCCTCTGCAGTGCATCTCCCTGCTAGTGTATAAATGTAGTTTGATCGTGAGAAGACACTAGATAAACAAAGGAGTTCTGAGGAACTGTCTCCAGTGTAAGGACGCATGGCCGCTAGATGTAATACAGGACTATAGATTAGATACTGGAGAGAAAGAGGACATTCTTGTAAAAACTGAAATCCAAGGCCAGGATTGATGGCATATACCTTAATCCCAGCACACTGGTGCAGAGGCAGGGAGATCCTGGTGAGTTCAAGGCCAGCCTGGTCTACATAGCAAGTTCTAGTCGAGCCAGGGCTACACAGTAAGACTGTGTCTCAAAAAATTCACAACAAGGAAAAACTAAGACTGAAATTCAAATAAAGGCTGTACTTGGGCTAACAGTATTATATTAGCTTGGTGGTAGCATGCTTGCCTAGCATAAACAAAGCCTTGGGATTGATCTTGAAAAAAAATAGTATATTGATTGCTTAGGTTTTGATAATCATGTTGTAGTTCTTGAAATATGATAACATTAGACAAATCTGGGTAAAGAGTCCAAAGGAACTCTAATATTTTTGCAAGCTTTATATAAATCTGAAATTATTTCAAATACAAAGTTTTGTTTTAAAACTTATATGCAGATCTTACTGTTTCTTACTCATTTGCAGATGTTACCCTCCCCCGACTTAAGGCCTTCATACCTCAGCTGCTATCACGGCTGCACATTGAAGCCCTTCTCCATGGAAACATAACAAAGCAGGTACGTATAGGTGAAGTTTTAGCAATCTTTTATGGATTGCTGTAAGAGATCTTTCCCTCTGTTCTGTCTTAAGACTGGACCAGCACAATGCTAAGCACATTAGAATTCTAATGCTCATTTTTTTACTAATATGCTGTAATATTTCTTCTCCTTCAGGCTGCATTAGGAATTATGCATATGGTAGAGGACACCCTTATTGAGCATGCTCACACCAAGCCGCTCCTTCCAAGTCAGCTAGTTCGGTACAGAGAAGTCCAGCTTCCTGATAGTAAGTGAGATGTTATACCTTTGAAAATGGGTTGCTCTTACTTAATAATGGGGCTTGTTACAATGAGTTGAATGCACTTGGAGAATAATATGTGGTTTAATGTCAAAGATCTACATGAAGCCTCTGTTCTTTATAGAAATGTGATTATAAGTGGGTAATTTTGCCAGAGAATTCTCTGGTTTGTGAGTCATATACATGAAATTGAAGGTAGGCAGTAATTTTGAGGAGATTGATATTGGAATTCACTAGTATTTGAAGATAGAGAATTAGAGAATAAAACTCTTATGCTGGGTAGTAATGGCACACATCTTTAAACCCAGTACTCAAGAGGTAGAGGCAGGTGGACCTTTGTGAGTTTGAGGCCAGTCTGGTCTACAAAGGACTTCTAAGACAGCTAGGATTTTTTAACACGGAGAAACCCTGTCTCAAAAAAACAAACCAAGCCAAAACAAAACAAAATACAAAAAATGAAAACAAATTATCTTATAGCTCATGAGATAAGATCTGTGAGGGCTGGAGATTGGCTCATCAGGTCGTGTGCTGTTCCTGGAAAGGACCTGACTTTTGTTCCCAACACCCGTGGGGCGGGGGCGGCTTAAAACTGCCTATAACTCTAGTTCCAGGAGAGCTGATGCCCTCTGGCCTCCATAGGTACCTGCACTCATGAGCACAGATATACCACATACATGTACGCACACAAACACACATGCACACAAATAAATAAAAAATAAATTTTGCTGAATATGGTGGTGACTTGGTAAGCAGAAGCATTTGGGTCTGTGAGTTCCAGAGCAGGGTGGGCTGCACAGTGACTTTCAGGCTAGCCAGAGCTACATTGTGAGAATCTTATCTAAAAGAAAAAGGAAAGCCACTGGATGTGGTGTAGAATGCTTGCCCAGCACACACAGAGCCTTTGATTTGCTCCGAGCAGAGAATTAAAGTGGGCATGGTAGTATATTTGTATTCTCAGCACGTGGGAAGTGGAAGCAAGAGAATGAGAAATCAAGACAGTAAGTTAGAAACCAGCCTTGGGTAGATAAGACTCAGTGTCAAAAAATAAAAGTTGAGGAAAACTAAGAAGCAGCTAAAATCATGGCACTCATTGGCAGTCCATTGGAATTGTTGGAGGGGGTAGTTCAGAATAGTCACAGGTACAGATAACAACATATTCCTTATGTATATTTTTCTAGGGGGATAACATTAGGAAATACTTTTGTTTATATTGGATTTATAATATCAGATTATAGTTACACTAAAAGTGGCATCTTTTGATATAAAAACTTAATGAACATTGTTTCAGTGTGGAAAACTTTAATGGGGAAGATACTAGACCAAGAATGAGGGCATCGATATTTTTGGCCATTCTTCGTTGTTGGCATTCCCTGTGCATACATTATCTGTGTCTCCTGCTCATTGCTCTTTTACCTGCTGAAATGGTGTCCCTTTTCCTGCTGCTCAGGGTCTTATG
The DNA here is from genome assembly GCA_001685095.1 of Ellobius talpinus. NCBI lineage: Eukaryota > Metazoa > Chordata > Mammalia > Rodentia > Cricetidae > Ellobius > Ellobius talpinus. The sequence goes on from LOJH01000771.1 coordinate 26,409, forward strand.
TCTGTATTCTAGTCCTCTTCCCAGCCTATGGTGCTCCTCTGTTTTGGTCAGTTTCCTATAACCATGACAAAATACCCAATATAAAATATATTTTGACTCATAGTTTTGAAGGTTTTGGGTCATGGGTAGCTGGTCTCTTGCTTTTGAATTATAACAAAGCAGAGTATCATGGGAGTACATATGGAGAAGGAGTCCCTCCCTCCAAGCAGCCAGGAGAGAAAGCAAAGGGAGCCCATGGTCCCAGCATCCCTTTCAAGCATGTTTTTAAAGATTTAACTCCCTTCCAGTAGGTTCCACCTTCCAACAGTGTCTAAAGCTGGGGACCACACTCTTTAGGCTAGGGCTGCCACTCAGTGGGACAGCATCTGTCCAGCATGTGGCCCAAGGTTTGGGCCAAGCTGTAACACCCACTACCCTTTCCTGACATCTTCAGCTGGAGTAACTACTTGCGAGTTTTTCCGAACACTTTGAAGCTTTCAGCACTTCTGCTCTTTCATGTGGGTTAAAGGGCAGCTCTATTTTATGAGATTATACATTCCTTTAGAGCCAGGGTTTCTGCTTTGAGTAGCTACTAAAGCAACTCAAATTTATTATTACTTCATGGCACCTCTGTCGAACACAGCTAGTTCTGCTTTTGTGCATGGCCAGCCGTGACAAAGCAGGTGATGGTCGTCACATGCTGCCTCTAATGTGTTCCTCAGTTAGGGCATGAATGGCAGAGAGGATTAATTGAGATCTGGTGAGCACGAGCTGTCCCATTGGGCTGAGCTTGAAGCTCTGTGGTTGAACATATATTTAATGGCAGGTGAGGGTGGTCTTGTGTTCAAACCTCAAACCGAAAGCAAAAAGAAATTGCAACATTTACCTTCACTCAAAGTGATCCAGTTTAGAAACAGAATTTCAGAGTGGAGTTTTTCATGCCCCTTCCTTCTATCCTCTCCTAGGAGCCTGTCTTTTGCCTCCTGATTCTGCTATCATTTTCCCTCACTTTCAGAAATAGCACAGTTTGCATCCCATTCATAGAATGACGGTGTTAGAAAATGACTCTGATTTAGCCAACTGATTAGATGTGAATGCCTTAAGTAACCCTTCACCTGAGGCTCGACTGGGCTGCGTCTGCAGCTGGAAGGCAGAATCTTATGCACTGTAAGGGAGGAAATATTTTGAGATACATGTGAAAAACTGGAAGAGGGAAACATGAGTTTTAGAACCCACTAATCCTCCCTTCTTCTGAGGAGAAACAGCACTGGCAGTGTCTACTGGGGGTGGTTTATTAAGTCAGGTGTCTGGCTCATGCTAGAATCCTAGCCCTGGGTGGGTAATACAGGAGAAGCAGGATCCAAAGCCAGCTTTAACCACATAGCAAAGTCAAGACCAGGCTGGGCTATGTGAGACTTTGTCTCCAAAAAAAGAAAGAAAAAAGAAACCATTGTTTTTAAAGGAAAGAAAAATTGTCGGTCAAGTTGGTAAACATAAAGAGGGTGTTGGGGAGCACACATGTAACCTCAACCTCAGCATTTATAAGAGGCAGAAGGATTCCAAGGCCAGCCTCGCTGTATTAATTTGCTTTCTGTCTCTGTAATAAAACACTGACCAAAACCAACCTGGGGAGGAAAGGATTTATTTCGTCTTATAGGTTACAGTTCCTCATCCAGGGAAGCCAAGACAGGAACTCAGTGCAGGTGCTTAAAGCAGAAAGCATGGAGGAAGGACCGTGACTACTGGTTTATTTCTCACGGCCTACTTGGCTGCCTTTCTGGGAGTGTTTTGTTTTGTTTTTGTTATTTTGATTTTTTTTTAAGACAAGGTCTCACAATGAGCCTTGGCTGATCTGGAGCTCACTAGGTAAACCAAGCTGGCCTCAGACTCATAAAGATCAGCCTGTCTCTGCCTCCCAAGTCCTGGGATTAAAGGTGTGCGCCACCACTCCTGGCTGGCACTTTTCTTATACAGCCCAGGCCTACCTACCCAGGTGTGGCACCACCTCCAGTGGGCCAGGATATCTGTACTCTCCCCTGTAAATGACCTGTCTAGAAAATGCCCCACAGATCAGTCTGATAGAGGCAGTTCCTCAATTGAAATCCCCTCCTCTAGATTTGCATCAAATTGATGAAAACTCATCAGCACGATGCATTATATAATAGCAAGTTCAAGGCCAGCCTCAGCTATATGGTGAGACTTTGTCTCAAAAAGCACTCAGAAAAAAAAAAATACCAAATGTTGGAGGAGACTGCTCCGTTTGCCCCAAGCCGCCCAGACCTGAAATGACCAAACAGAAATGTATATTAATTACATCACTGTTTGGCCTAATTAGCTCAGGTTTCTTATTGGCTAGCTCATATCTTGAATTAACCCATTTCTATTAATCTGTGCATAACCATGAGGTCGTGGCCTACTGGCAAGGTTCCAGTGGGCTTTAGTCAGCATCTTTCTCCTCAGGCTGCAACATGGCTTCTCCCCAACTCTGCCTATTTTCTCCTCTATCTTTGCTTGGAATTCCCGCCTTACTCTATTCTGCCCTGTGATAGGTCCAAGGCAGTTTCTTAATTAACCAGTGGTATACAGAGGGGAATCCCACATCAACCAGATATACCATTGATTTTATTAAATCACAGATACTCTCTTTTTGCAACTTGTTAGGAGGCTGGTTTGTTTATCAGCAGAGGAATGAAGTTCACAATAACTGTGGCATCGAGATCTACTACCAGACAGACATGCAGAGCACCTCGGAGAACATGTTCCTGGAGCTTTTCTGTCAGATTATCTCTGAACCTTGCTTCAACACCCTGCGCACCAAGGAGCAGCTGGGTAAGAAGACAGTGGGGATTGAGGATCCTGGAGACCGTAATGAACAGCTTTTGTGCTCAGCAAACACTCCCTGCCCATAGAGTCACATGGCATTGTGTATGGAGCCTGCTATATTTAGAGGGACTTGTTAAACCTTGTTTCTAGGGAACTACTTCTGAAAGATGAGCAGTTAACATCTTGCAGACACAGGAGCTGTTGTCTTTCTTTTTCTTCTTCGTCCTCCTCTTCTTCCTCCTTTAGATCCCCCTCTTCCTCTTCCTTTCTTTTTGTGAGGATTGAACCCAGTCTCGTCTGAAGGTGCTAGGCAAGTCCTTAGCACTAGTATTAAAGCGATTCTTAATGAGACGATGCAGGATTTCCATTGGATGCCATTAAGAGGATGTCTTACGTTTTAGAGAGGGAAGAAAGAATGCTGAGAGTAGGCTTGTAGGTAGGGAGGTGGGAAGCAAGTCCTACAGAGGAACTTAGCTTTGCCAAACTTTTGATTTACCTGAGGGCAGGTGTTATCTCTTCCTCATCCTATATCCCAGGCACAGGAAGAAGTAAGCGCTTGCAGTTTTAGACTTGGAGATCCTGGCAGGTTTGATGGATGAGGCAAGAAGTTCACCTTGGCAGATGAAAGCATCACTCTCCACTACTTAGACAGTTCTAAGGCCATTCTGGGCAACATGAGACCCATCTCAAAAAACAAAACAACAAGAACAAAGAGAAGCTCAAAGAAACGCCCCTAACGACTTGGAAGAAACATTTTGAAAGGATATGGGTGTGTCTCTCACATGCCCTATCATTTTAGAGTCACCCCCATGCTAGGTGCTGAGCATGGAAAATGGACATGTCATGGATAGTCCTTTTAAGGAGCTCAAAATGGCTGACCTATAAAGGAGTAATTATGTTTCAGTGTGGTGTTCCTGTAAGAGCATTCAAACAGCAAAGCTCCTAAAGATAGCAAGTTCCCCAGAGTCCCAGGGTCCCAGACTGTCTTTAGTGGTAGATCTGTGTAGAGCTGCAGAAGGAAAAAGCCAAGAACTAAATGGAGAAAGAGTTGGGGACGTTAACTGTGAGGGAAGGTACCTGGCAGCCTGTACAGACTGCTGCTTCTCAGGGTGGGGCATGATGCCACTACATCTGGTGGTTGCTGCAGTCTGACATGCACAGGGGCTGCTCACTATCTGTGGCTGCCTGTCATCCCTCACACATTGTTGGCAACTGAGGAGCGGAGCCTCCACATCGCCAGGCACTCTCCTGCCAGTGTCTACAGCCTGACCTCCCAAGCACTGTGCCCACATGATTGACAGATGAGAATGCCCGAGACCTGTACATGCTCTGAAGCACTGACTCACTTAGCACGTTCTCCAGGTCTGGTGTTACAGCCACAGACTGTGATTGGTGCTCCTGGGCCACAATAGGTGCCTATGGGCACCTAAATGAGCCTGCCACCAGTTATACACTAGAATTCCATTCTGGCAAGGGAAGGTGGCCTTCTATGACTGCAAAGGCTGCTACCTGGCAGCATCTAGGCCCAGTGATATACATGAGACATGAAAGACCACCAAGGTGGGTGAGGACAAGATCTTTGCCCTGTAACAGCTGGACCCAGGTTTGCTGCAGGTACCCAACTAGAGGAGCATGTCCATGTGCCACAACATGGAACTCTTGACTACTCATAAAGAAGAGACTGAGACTGACCAAGATGCTTTGAGCATACCTTCTGCGTGTACAGTGGCAGACATTCGGTGCTAAAAGCCACCAGGGGTATACATAGGAATTTGCTGTGCACCAGGAGGCCTGATGCTACTTTGATATCATGTGGTGATGGCTGGTGCATCACACTGTGGCATCCAGTGGGAAGTCTGTGACTGCCGAGAAGAATGGGCACCTCACTGTCCCAATCAGAGATGTAGGCCTCTTTCCCACAGACCTGATCAGTAGTCCTGTCTCTGTGTTCCATAGGAAATATGGTGTTCTTGACTGCCACAAAGTCAAAGAAACCTTGGACACCAGCCACTGAGAGTGGGTGCTAGCACTATTTGCTTTATTTGGGCAGCTCCTCCAGACACTGTCATATACAGGTACTCAGGACCCCACTGTGGTTCCCTTAAGGTAGCACCTATCCACTCACCTGTGATAGTTCTGGAGGAAAAAAATTCACATGAATTTTTCTTCTGCCTACTAGAGCCTTGTCTACAACTAAAACTTTCCCATGGTAACTTTGATGTTTAGGTTTCACTATTGAATTTGAGCAGGAAGATGTAGTTAGAGTGGCTTTCAACTAGACAGAACAAAATAAAATAATGTCTACAAAAGATGGGAGCTGAGAGGTAGAAAATGTGTTGTTGGAGGGGTGTATATAAACGCACAGGATATTGATAGAGCTGTGTCCTCCAGTTAACCCTGTCCTAGAGAGTTGGCTTACTCAAAGCTGGTCCAGGAATAGATTATCAAGGAAATGCATTGTAGAGCCAGGGTCATGTGGGGAACTTAGATGGTAAAGCAAAGAAGGAGTTGGGACTTGGCTGAAGCATGAAAATAAGCAGTTTGTAGGAATGGATACCTTGAGCTTAGACAGGAGCAGCTGAGAAAGTCACAGAATGTGAATTTGAAGGATAAACATGGTCAGCCTCCAGTTTCTTCTGTTCTTCAGTGAGCTGTTCAGCTTTGTCCTGAGGAAGAAGACAGTGTCTTAAATGGTCATATTTCTTCAATGTGAATGAGCTAAAGTAGATTTTATTTGCTCTGATCCTGACTGGCCATGTGTGTGCTTCAGGCTATATCGTCTTCAGCGGACCTCGCCGAGCCAATGGCATCCAGGGCTTACGGTTCATCATCCAGTCCGAAAAGCCACCGCACTACCTGGAAAGCAGAGTAGAAGCCTTCTTACTCACCATGGAGAAGGTCATAGAGGACATGACAGAGGAGGCCTTCCAGAAACACATTCAAGCATTGGCCATCCGTCGACTCGACAAGCCAAAGAAACTCTCTGCCGAGTGTGCTAAATACTGGGGGGAGATCATCTCGCAGCAGTACAATTATGACAGAGGTATTGTAAAAAGAGCTCCACGGTGCCCGTGAGTGTAAGGTCTGAGAGCATCAAAACTATTCTATGCGGTATTCGTTTCATAGGTGTTTGTTTCAGCACTGATTTGGCAGCGTGGTGGGATGGCAAGTCGTTTTAAAAAAATGTTTTTTAAAAACTATTACTTATTTAATGTAACAGCAATTTCCTGCTAGAAACTATCTTCCCCAGAAGTAAAGCTGGTCTCTGTCACATTAACTCCCTTTTCTGTCCTGTCAGTGTAGCCTGAGACTCTAGCACTGGCCCAAGAGCATTCGTTTCCCTGATGTGACTGGGGGAAGCATGCAGAGTAAACATCCGGACAGCAAGGGCCTCCCCTGCACAGTTTAGGAATCTTCAAAGATCCCCACTGCTTTCAGATATCAAAGAGCTATGCATCGGAGCATCCTGTGTGTCTGATTCCATTCCCGTTTCAATACAGAAGAGGTTAAGCCATGAAGCCGAAGCACACTAGATGTCAGGAGACTGGTTTTATTCCTGGTACCACCAAGCTGACAGTCTTGACCAATCACCCTTGTTCCTCACTTTCCTTACCTGTGGTTTTTGTTGTTTGTTTGTTTGTTTTTGTTTTGTCTTACTATTGAGACAAGGTCTTAATACATAGCCTTGGCTGATCTGGAGCTTGCTATGTAGACTGGACTGGCCTCAAACTCATAGAGATCTGAATTCTGCCTTGGCATTTCGTTTGTTTGTTTGTTTGTTTTGTTTTGTTTTTCGAGACAGTTTCTTTGTAACAGCCCTAGCTGTCCTGGAACTAGTTCTTGAAGACCAGGCTGGCCTTGAACTCACAGAGATCCACCTGCCTTGACATTACAAGTGCTAGAATTAAACACTCGTATTACCTTGCCTGACCTTCATCTGGTTTTTCTAACAGTTGGATCTGCTTATAATTGATGGTTACCATGTTTGACCATTTACCACGTGCCTGACATCATTTGTCATATGTCACCTTCTTGGTTGTCATTATAACTGTACTAAGTGGTTGTTCCCTTTGATCTCCAGATAAGGAAACCGAGGGTTAGAAACTCAAAGTGACTGGTTCCCGAACCAGGTCTTAACTACTATAGCACAGGCAATTACTTTATTTGGCATCTATCCCCTGCCTACTTAGCAGATGGTGGCTTTAAAATGTGGATACCTGGGCTGGAGAGAAGAGCAGCAGGTGTCTTAGTCTGAACTGGATCCCTAGAATCCACAGGTGGAAGGAGAGATCCAGCCAAAATCTGTGCTGTGACCTTTACAGACACACAAATGAAAGTAAAAGTTTTTAAAATAATGAGTACCCAACAGTCTTAGAGTGAAATGTCTTGTCGTTCAGTGTAGTATTTTTAGACTGTTTAATGTAAAAATATTAATAAATTACTGCTTGGTTACCTTTTCAGATAACATAGAAGTTGCATATTTAAAGACACTTACCAAGGATGATATCATCAAGTTCTACAAGGTTAGTGCATTTGTTATCTAGATTTTATTTTATTTTCTAATTAGTATTTGTGTGTTTAATGTGTATTGTGTGGGTGCATGCATGTCGAGGTCAAGGCAGCTTGCAGAAGTGGGTTCTACCCTTGGGTCCCAGGTTGTCAGGCTTGGTAGCAAGCGCCTTTTCCCACTTGAGCCATCTCATTGGCTCCTAAGTTTTGGTTCATAATGAACTACTTGCTGTACTGTGTATTAAACTTGTTCACACTGGAGGCGTTTTTGTAGAATTAAGGATTTGACACTTTGACCTGTTACTGTTAGATATAGTCCTCTCTGCGCTTCAAAGGCCGTAATGGCTCTTCTGGCTTCCAAGCCCCCATTTCCAGGCTCTTTTTCTGTCTTCTGCTTCTACCATGCTATTTAAATAACATTGCCAAGCTTTTCAGTGGGCAAGGAGAGCAAAGGATACCACACACTGGCCAGCTTGTTTTCCATACTGACAGTGGCCAGTGCTTCGGAGTTTCCCATGTCTGTGCTTCCTGCAAAGGCTGCAGAGAAAGGAGAGGGACTGCCTTAGGTTCATCCAGCACAGCTTTAAAAGAATCCTTGCTCCATCTAAGTCTCTCCCTCCATAATGACATAAGAGTAGTGTTTAAAGTAAGTGCATGGCCTGTTAGGGTTATCATTGCTGAGATGAAATACCATAACCAAAGTAACCTAAGGAGGAAAGGGTTTATGTGACTTACGCTTCCATATCACTGTTCATCATTGAAAGAGTCAGGACAGGAACTCAAATAGGGCAGGAACCTGGAGGCAGGAGCTGATCGATGCAAAGGCCATGGAGGGGTGCTGCTTACTGACTTGCTCCTCATGGCTTGCTCAGTCTGCTTTCTTATAGAACCTGGGACCACCAGCCCAGGGATGGAACAACCCACATTGGCCTTGGCCTTCACCATCAATCAATAATTGAGAAAATGCTCTATAGACTTGCCTGCACCCCGATCTTACTGAGTGTTTTTATCCTCAGTCAAGCTTTTCTCCTCTCAAGATGACTGTAGTTTTTGTCAAGTTGACATAAAACTAGCCAGCACAGCATGTCAACTAAGAATTTCAAAATTTATGCCACAATAGAGTTGTACTTATTTGAAGTGCTACATATTCTTTGTAATTTGTTGGGACTTCTAATTTAAAAGTACTTTTGTGCTTGTCAGGATAAAGAAAAATTATAATCCATGATCACTTTAGCACCATGGAGCTGCCATGCGCCCATGTTCTATAGCCGCTTAGTGTGGACATGTTTGTGTTTCTGAGCTGTCTCATCAGGAGTTGTTTTCTTTCCATGCTCGTATCTTTTGGGGGAGAGGTATCTATAGTGCCTTTTTTCAGTGCTCTGGTGTGGAGGCCAGCACAGAAGTCAGCTCTTGCCGTTCTCTTTAGAATGGTTGTGGGAACAGTGAGGACTGCCTAATGACATTCCTACTCTAAGTCCTACAGGAACTTAATGGAAAAGTGGTTGCTGTACAAGCAAGAGGTCCTGAGTTCAAGCCCGAGCACCCACATAGTAAGGTAGCTGTGGTGGTGCATGCCTGAATCCCACACACAAAAGGAGACTGTGTCTACAAACAAATAAGACTTATTTATTTATTATGTTGAGGGAGTATTTGCTTGTGAGTGAAGGTGCTCATGGAGGCCAGAAGAGATCACTGGGTCCTCTGAACCTGGGGTTACAGGCAGTTGTGAGCACTGATGTTGGTACTGAGAACAGAACTCAGGTCCTCCAAGTTCACTTTAAGCACTGAGACGTCTCTCAAGCCCTTGTTTTGTTTTTAAAGACAGTTTTGTTTTTGTTTATAGCTCAGGCTGGACTTGAACTCACAAAGCAATTCCTCTGACTCTTCAGGGCTGTGGGATAATAGTTCTGTGTACCATGCCTGTCTTGAATATGTGTTTTGGAGTGATGATATTTCAGCCATTTGGGGGGTAGAAGTGGACGGCTACACTAGTTGCTTCTGTTGCCTTGTGTGGAGGAATGCCTCTCATTACACAAACTACTCTTGCTGCTTTTCAATAGCAGCCTTTGAATATGTGCTTGTATAAAAGGCCTGGCATTTATCCCCACGTGGCCTCTGTGTGGTGAGTGCAGAGTCAGGTGTAGGATGTGTGCCCACTGAGGCTGTGCCGCTGTCTAATATGCTGACTTAGGTCAGCCTCAGTCCTTAGTTCGTTATCTACAGGGCAGCAGCAGGAGCGGGTAGGGTCTCTGACTACACACTAGGACACAGATGGTCCCCNCCCCCCCCGTAGCGCCACTGGCTCTTACCTCTGCCTCAGTCTGAAATGGCGATCCTGCCTCCAGTATTCTCAGAATGAGACTGACTGAGAGCTGTCCTCTCCCATTTTATAATCCCCTCTAGGGCTGGGTTAAAGGCGTGCACCACCACTGCCTGGTCTCTATGGCAAACTAGTGTGGCTACTGGGATTAAAGGTGTGTGTCACNCCCCCCCCGTAGCGCCACTGGCTCTTACCTCTGCCTCAGTCTGAAATGGCGATCCTGCCTCCAGTATTCTCAGAATGAGACTGACTGAGAGCTGTCCTCTCCCATTTTATAATCCCCTCTAGGGCTGGGTTAAAGGCGTGCACCACCACTGCCTGGTCTCTATGGCAAACTAGTGTGGCTACTGGGATTAAAGGTGTGTGTCACCACTGCCTGGTCTGTAAGGCTGACCAGTGGGGCTGTTTCACTCTCTGAACTTCAGGCAAGCTTTATTTATTAAAATATAAATGAAATATCACTACACTCACCCCAAACTGGTAGAGCTGTGGCTTCAACCAAGGCACCTAAGCTTTGAGGCCTCAGTTTCCTGGTCTACAAAATAGAGATTCATCTGAATGAGGTATGCAAGTGCCAGTTTGTGACATTTATTAAATAGTCTTAGGCTTTCGACTTTAAATCAGTGTTTTTCTTCTAAATGTTATGACATAAATTCTAGCTGTGTTTCTTTACTACCTGCAGGCCGTTGCACTTTGTGAGGACAAGTATTTGTTCTCAGTTGCTTACAGATGAGGATGACTGCATTCAGTCCTGTCTGGGTTCTGAGGTCATCATTCTAAAGTATCATTAGTCACACCTGTTCACAAAAGGCGCCATCCCAATGTAACCTACAGTAATGCCTCTAGGAGGAATGACATCTTGCTATTCTTTACATATGCTGTTGTTTAAAATTTCAGTACCTACTTGATGAGTGATTTGAAATAGTGATTATAAGCTAAGTGGTGGTGGCACATGTGTTTAATCTCAGCTCTCGGGAGGGAGAGTCAGGCAGATCTCTGGGTTCGAGGCCAGTCTGGTCTGTAGAGTTCCAAGATAGGCTCCAAAGCAACACAGAGAAACCCTGTTTCAAAGGAGGGGGGGAGAAAGAAAGAAAATAGTGATTATGGTACTGACTCACTCTTGGATTTAAAAATTAGAGTATTTATGCCAACTTGGCTAAGTGCAGAAGAGTCTTGCTCTAACTACCCTCCAGCTAGCATTCTGATAAGCCACATCTGGGAGAAAAGCTTTCATGGGCATAGAGTGTATTGGCAAATAAAGTGCTGCAAACTGTGTTTGCCTTGTCACAAGTAACAAGCATTCCTGAACACTTCTCACTATGGAGCCTTTTTTTTTTGTTGCAAGGAATCCATAAAAAGTGTCTGGAGTTTTGGTTTACAAAATGTTTCAGTAGTTCATTTCTTCTTTAAAGAAAAAAAAGGTGGGGCTGGAGAGATGGCTCAGAGGTTAAGAGCACTCACTGACTGCTGCTTTTCCAGAGGTCCTGAGTTCATTTCCCGGCAACCACATGGTGGCTCACAGCCATCTAGAAAGAGACCTGGCGCCCCCTTCTGGCATATGGGTGCACATGGAAGGAATGCTGTACACATAATAAATAAATAAATAAATCTTTAAAAAAAAAAGAAAAGAAGAAAAAGGCTTGGTAAGGGAATGGCAGCCGGTGTGAAACTGTTTCAAGTTGACACAGTGAAGAGGGATCAACAATAGAGCTTTGATGTCAGGTGTGGTGGCACACACCTTTGGTAAAAGGGGCATATGGATGAATCTCTGAGTTCAAGGCTACACAGTGAGACTGTGTATTTTGGGGGAGGGTGGTTAGAGATGAGTCTCACTATGTAGCTCTGGCTGCTCTAGAACTACTATGTAGACCAGGCTGGCCTCAAACTCACAGAGATCCGCCTGCCTGCCTCCCAAGTGCTGGGATTAAAGGTTTGTGCCAGCACCACTGAGCTGAGACCCTGTGGTCGTTGTTGTTTTTAAAAAAGAATCTTTGGAAGCAAACTTTTTACTAGAATAAGAAGTTCTCAGGCAAGGAATTCCATGGTACTAGATGCAGGCCTGGAAGCTTCTAAAAGGAGAAGTCAGAGCAGCCTTGGGAGGCTAGTCCAGGCTCTGTCAGGACTGGGGGAGCCAGGGTAGGACTTGCTACACCACAGCAACAAGGCTTCCTCTTAAATACCCAGGACTGGTTTTATGATAATTGTCCTCATAGCTGTGGAGTGGTTTGGTTTGTCTTGTGTCCTTTCCCCTCTGAGAAGCAGACACGTGCCATCAGCTAAGGCACCAGGGGAAGCGTCATCCCAGTGATTATCCCTTTGGCAGTAGGGATAAAGGTACAGCATTCAGGAAAGGTCAGGAGCTAGGAGAAAGTTTTGCTGTAAGCAAAGGGAATCCCTGGAAGGAACTTAGAGACACTAAGAGTGAGTGCAGGCTGTTGACTCAAGCACAGCATTTCTGTCGTCGTCCACATCATTACAATGAGCCGCATCATGACACTTGCTGAGAATAATGTGAGTGCAGGCAGGAGACTGCCATATACAGGGCAGGACTCAGCAAGTGTTAGTTTCCTATCCCTGTGATAGATGAGAAACCACGGCTTTACCAGCAGACCCCTGGTACAGAATTTGAAAGTTCTTAGAGATCTAACAAGGGTTGTGATTGTCCTGAGTGAAGATCACTGGAGCTGAGTAAAGATCACTGGAGGGGCCAGCATAGTGGCGTGGTCTTATGGTCTTAGCACTGGGTAGGCTGAGGCAGGAGAATTGTAAGCTCAAGGCCTGCCTGGGCTGCATAGCAATCAAAGAAAGGGAGGAAAGGGGAGTGGAGGGGAGGTAGGGAGGGAAGGAAGGAGGAAATGGTAGGGAAAAGAATTGTTTACAATCCCTAGGTGGCTGAGATATGATGTGGCTCAACAGTGGGTAAAGGCACCCACCATAAAGCTAACCCCATACGATAGATGGAAAGGACAGACTTCCTATAGTTGTCCTCCTACTTGTAGATGTCCACACTGTGCCCATCCCCCACAAAGAATAAATGTAAGAAAAAAGGTCAGCCAGGTGTGGTGGCACTTGCCGTTAATTCCAGCATTTGGGAGGCAGAAGTAGGCAAATCCCTGTGTGTTCTCCAGGTCAGGCTGGTCTAAGCAAGTCAGGGCTACATAGTTGAGATCTTGTCTGAAAAAAGACCACTAATAAATACTGAAGTAGGTGTGTAAGCCTGGGCATATATTAACTATGAGTTTGAGCAAATCACTCAATTCCCTTGGGCTTGGCTTCCTCATCTATAAAATGGGAATAACTCTTGGCCGTGCTAGGGGTGGGTATAGCCCCATGGTAGAACATCTGCCTGGCATGTATGAGGTTCTGGCTTAAATTCCAAGCCTCACAAAAAGAGAATTAAGTCTTGCCTGCCTCCTGGAATCTTTTAGAGTAAAATCATGTGAGGGTAAAGGAAAGAAAGCTTCCTTTTGTAACTAAAGTGGTGACTGACTCTTCAGATCTTCAGAGAGAACTTCACTCTTAACAGCCTAACGGGGTGACCTTGGTTTTCTTCGTGCGTAGGAAATGTTGGCCGTGGACGCTCCAAGGAGACATAAAGTATCTGTCCATGTTCTTGCAAGGGAAATGGATTCTTGTAAGTATTGGATACTGACCTTCTAAAAATTCCATTTCTAATCCGATATTGAGCCATATGATGGCTGTCCCTTACCATAGTCACTCACCTTAGAGAGCAGCAGAAAGTGAAGATATAAACAGAAGGTCCTAGGGCAAGGTCTGCTCTATTGAAGCAGAAGTTCAGGCAGAGGGGAATGCAATGGTGGAGAAAGCCAGTACCGGTTGACAGTACCAGTCTGGGCACCATCTCCAAAAGTGGCTGTAGGGAGGGTCTGCAGGTGGACTCACCTGCATAGTCCTCCTCTCTGGCTTTCCCAGGAGGTCAGAGCCTCAGAGTCTAATCAAGTCAGACCTGAGCTCTAGAGCTGCAGAGGCCCAGGCTGTATGGCCTCAGTGACGTCAACATTGAGCGGGTGCAGGGACAAGCACACAGGCCCAGGCTGTATGGCCTCGGTGACATCAACATTGAGCGGGTGCAGGGACAATCACACAGACCCAGGCTGTATGGCCTCGGTGACATCAACATTGAGCGGGTGCAGGGACAAGCCCACAGACACAGGCTGTATGGTCTCGGTGACAACATTGAGCAGGTGCCAGGACAAGCCCACAGACCCAGGCTGTATGGCCTCAGTGATGTCAACATTGAGCGGGTGCAGGGACAAGCACACAGGCCCAGGCTGTATGGTCTCGGTGACAACATTGAGCGGGTGCCTGGACAAGCACACAGGCCCAGGCTATATGGCCTCAGTGAAGTCAACATTGAGCGGGTTCAGGGACAAGCACTCAAGCCTTGCAGCAAGCAGCTTGGTAGGATCTGAAAAGTGTGTTGAGGGCTTGGTGTGGTTTATTTTTCAGTGAACTAAGTCTAGCTTAGATTTCTTGAAAATAGCTCCTGTTGCAAGTGTGAATAAGGCATGAAGCTTTGGTTTCCTTACAGGTCCTGTTGTTGGAGAGTTCCCCTCTCAGAATGACGTAAACTTGTCAGAAGCACCAGCCTTGCCACAAGTAAGAAACATTAGACAGGGTCTGAGGACTTCTAAAGCAGCTCACTCATCAGAAAACTTGGAAACCTAGAGGTTCAGGTCTTCTCGAATGCCCCATCACTCAGCCTCTGCCTTTGTCTGCCTTTGCCTCTATTTTCTTTTGTTTTGGGGTCATGTATATCAGGCTGACCTGAAACTCACTATGTAGCTGAAGCTGGCTTGAACTCCTAATCCTCCTGCCTCTACCTCATAATAGGAATGCAAGTACCTCTCCTCCTGTCTTTGCCTCTGGTCTGGACTGTCTCACTCTGTACCAAGTCATCTCTAGCCATGTCTTTCTCAGATTTGAGTACGGGAGTGAGAATGTCTGGCCCTTTCCATAGTGCCTCTTTATTTACTTAAAGGGTGAGAAAATGGGCAATGTCATTAGGCTTTTGCTGGGTGTTCGAGTCAGCCCGTGCATGCCCAGGTGAAAGCCAAGAGTCTTCTGGCCCAGAGTTCCATCTACCATGGGTCTCTACAGACTTATTCATGACCCTCTGACCCAATTTGAGTCCATGGGTATCTCCTTATTGTAAACACCACCACCTCCCCGCCATCTCAGCCTACCCCCAAAAGCTGATATATTGTTCAGTCTAACTTTTAAATTAAACACACTAAAGAAAACTTTTTTTTCCTTTTCAGCCTGAAGTGGTTCATAACATGACAGAGTTCAAGCGTGGCCTGCCACTGTTTCCCCTTGTGAAACCACATATTAACTTCATGGCTGCAAAACTCTGAAGAGGGTGGATACGTTCCTGTGTCTTCTGAGGCCTGGGAAAGCAATCTTAACCACTTGAGTAGTTTCTGGCTTGCTATTAGAGAGACAAACAGAAAAGAGTTATCAGACATTATTATATAGAAATGTTAAAAACCCAAAGTAATAAAATTATAAAATCTTATAGATGTAGAATATTTTTAAAATACATGCCTCTTAAATATCCTAATTTTTTTCCTTTTTAGTCCTAAGAGAAATTCCCCTACATTAACTGTTTAATATGAATAAGGATATCCCAACAGAATCTTTCTTCCTTATTCTGTAAAATAGTCACTTGTCTCAACAATTTTTTCTAAAAAGCTTCTAACCATTTAGAAATGATTACCTTTTAAAGAACCGACCCTCAAGTCGGCTTTCTATTTGATAGTTTCCTAAATCAACAGAAAACATTACATTTGGCAGATAATACACAAAGCAATGTCATGTTCTCTTATTAGTGAATTACTGATTATCTAAGGCATGGTTTTAAAGTTTTTATAAAATTTGGGTATGTTTTTTAATCTTCTTAGTCAAATGCTGGAAAGCCCTAGAACACCCGATTTATAGTGCTAGAAACACAGATTAACCTTACATCACAATTAGAATTTCTCAGGATTCCTGTGGGTTCTCTCATTGAATTCTGTTGGCGTTTCTGGTTTTCATAGTTGGTTTGCGGTGTTCCATCAGCAGACAGATGCGTGCTTCTGTGTATAGGGTGTGAGACGCGCCGTGCTCATGTTGGCTGTTGTCATCCCCCTTGACTCCTGGGGGACATTGCCATCAGTGTGTGAACTAAGTCACTGGGAGCAGATGCAAAGCCACAACTGCACTCCTAGGCAGCCAGTCTCCGAAAGACTCTAAACTCCCTGCTGCTTCCAGTCTCATCTTGCCTTAAGTGATATTTTTTTGAATATATGAATATAGACATACGGATGATGACTGGAGTGGGCTTTTAAAAACTATTTTTTTTCACAGGATACTATTTTAGGTGAAGATGTTACTGTAGATTCAACAGCTGTTTTAAAATATTTGCTGTTATTAAACCTTGCTTCAAGAACAAGCATGGCTGTTTCCACACACAGGCAATAGTAGTGGAAAGGGCTCCTGTTTGCCCACCGACTCAGGCAAAGTACAGAGTGGCGTTTCCAAGAAACATTTGACTGCCCCATACGACTTGGTCTGCCAGGATTCTCTGCTATAGAGTCTTGGCTTTTCCCAGCTTACATTTCATATTTGCCACTTTCCAAATAACGTGAACTTGGGCGGCTGTGGAGGCCGCTCTCCCCGTGGTGCTGCGACTGACTTTTATGCACACGTTTTAAGAGTCTCCCGGTGAGAAACCTGTCCTTGTCTGTCCCATCAGAAGGTGTGAGTCATCCTTTCCTTCTCGTCTGAGCAATTGGCCAAGCAGCCAAGGCTGACTTTGAATTCCTGATCCTCCTGCCTCCACCTCTCAAGTGCCGGGATTTGGCGTGCGCCACCCTGCCCAATGTGACTATGCAGCTTTTCATCAGACTGCAAAGTATATACAAGACAAATCTAAAAGTAGACCTGAGTGTTTGAATCCATCACTGTAAAAGCAAATAACAGTCTGCTGCCTTTTCTGTGAGCGATTACATGCCATTATTTAACTTAGCTCTTTTCTAAAAGATGGGTACAGTTATAAGCATGTCTTTTGTGTGAGAAAAGGCACTTAAAGAGACCGGAAAACAGTCCCATGTCGTCTTCATGAACCTGCACATGGTGTTCAGTGTGCTCCCGAGCTCCTGTGTGTCACTTGGCATGGTTCATCTCGGTGGGTCCAGGCTGTGGTCCATGAACAAGAGCAGACTACCCAGAGACTGCCATGTTCTCAGGCTTCGCAAGTGAGATTTGTGAAAAAGTTATGAGTTACCAGAGACTTTAAGAAGTCTTTTTAATCAGTTGATGTGTAAAAGCATGTGGCACTGCCAGTGTGGCGGGTCCTAGGGTTACCCTGTTTACAATAAATCTCCTGAACCGAAACTGTGTGCTGGATTATTTCATAGTTTGTGTGAAACAGGGCCTACCCTCAGCCTCCCCCTCGGCGTTCAGGTCTCACAGGATTTCATGCTTCTGCTATTCTGTTGCAGAAAGCAGTGAATTTGTGCATGTTTGTGTCCATACACATATATGTGTATGTGTTGGTATCGTGTTTGCTAAAGTAGCTTTTGTAAACTAGGAGCCTCGGTGTGGGAGACCAGAGTCCTGTTGAGCAGTGCCACTGACACAAGACAATAGCAAGTCACACAGACAGATAAAAAAATGGAAGGCTTGATTATCTGTTCTCAAAGAGTTCATAGTTAAAACCCTTCTCCCCAGTGCACACACCCAATTAGAGCAAGAAATTACACTGATTTTACATTAATATTCTAGGAGATACAGAAGGGAACCCTTCTCCACTCAATTAGTATTATTTATCATGGTAACAAAATGGAAAGGAAAACCAGCCTAGGATCATTTCAGTAGATTAATAAGAGTATTTTAGGAAATTTATGAAAATGTCAACAAGCAGAGAGACTGCCTTTATCCCGCTCTGGGACTTTATGAAATAGATACAGCTAGCATTTAATGAAGGAATGCAGAGCTATCTCCTTAGGCCCTCATGAGAACACCCTCTCTAGTCAGACTGTGTCTGAGGTCCTAGGCAGTGCAGATATCAGCACTGGGAAAATGTGAAACTGTTCATGGGCAACATGGTCAGATGATCATTAGGGATCTCCAGAGTTGCTATTAACAAGGTTTGAGGACAAGAAGAATAGATGATGGCATGAGCCAGGTCAGCATTAGCAAACCAACTGTGTATATACAGGCAGCGGAGTTTAAATGCTTTAGTAACTCAAAGTATGAAGAATTTCAGGGTAAAGTTACCAGAACATGGAAACTTACATACTAAAATGTAACCAGATGCAGCTAGTTCTCAACCAGGTCATGGCTGTGCAGGCAGGGAGAACATGGAAGTTACGAGAAGCTTTCAAACAGGGGCAGCATGGAGATTTTATTCTTAGACCTCACAGCAAAACCCGTCTCAGAAATAAAAAGGGCAGATGGAGTTGCTGTGGTGGCTTATGCCCAACAGGTAGAGGCAGGCAGATCCTTGAGTTTGAGGCCAGCCTGGTCTACGCAGTGAATTCTAAACTAGCCAGGCTATACACTGAGATCCTGTTTCTGAGAGGGTGGAAGTGTGAACAAAAAGAGATACTTTTCCATGAGGGTTGCCCTGGAATTGAGGCTGGCCTCCATCCTTGACCTCCCACCAGCTTCCTCGTGCTCAGATTACAGGCCATGTGGCTAAGAAGCATGTTCTAAAAGGGGGAATTTAGAGTTCATTTATTTAGGATCCTTAATGGTTGGTATACACAAAGACGGGCATAAACAGTTTTTCTAAAGTTCACGGGTTTTGAGATACTGGTACACATTTGAGGTGAGAAACACAAATCCCAGGCTTTGTCCCCAGCTGGGTCTGGCTCTGCATGCCTGTAATCCCCGCAACTGGGAAATTGGAGACATGAGAGCCAAGGATAACCAGGGCCATGTAGAAAGAATCTGTCTTTAAGAAAACAAACAAAAAGACAAGGAATCTGCCCTGGACTCTTGTGGCACAGCTGAGTGAATATGGGTATGTAAGAGGCACCTCCTGGAGGCTGGAGTTAGGCTTTTGGCGTCTTTCCCAACAGTTCATCTCCTGGGACTCTGCGATCAACTATGAAATGTTACTTATTTTTAATTTATTTTAAAGTAACTGTTTATGTAAGTGCATGTGTGTCTGTCTTCTGGTGTCATTCATTCCTCAGGTCTTTCCCACTTTTTTTTTTGATTTTTCGATACAGGGTTTCTCTGTAGTTTTGGGTTGGGGCCTGTCCTGGAACTTGGAACTAGCTCTGTAGACAGAGATCTATCTGCCTACTTCTACCTCCTGAGTGCTGGGATTAAAGGTGAGAGCCACCACTGCCTGGCTTTAAAAACATCTTTTATTGTCCTGGGTTTTCCAGCTTAGGTCAAGCTGTCGGCCAGCAAGCCCCATCACACCTTTTAAAAACACACAGCTTTTTTTTAATCTATTTTGTTTTTTAATTGTGTGTGTAATGGGCTACACCACCAATGTGGAGGTTGGGATAACCCAGGATTGGTCCTCTTTCCACCATGTGGGTCCCAGCAAATGAACACAGGTCCTTCTTGCCAGCCACTTTTTTTTTCTTTTGGAGACAAGATCTCACTGTTTATAATAGGCTGGCCTCAAACTCATAGAGATGTGCCTGTCTCTGTCTCCCACGTGCTGGAATTAAAGGCGTGCGCCATCCTGCGTGCCTTTTTTGTAGTTGTTTAGATGTTGGTCTTGGATCCTATTGTAGTCCTTATTGAACTGGTCTGGGGAAGGTGCAAAGCCAGCACTGTCCGCCAGAGGGAGAAAGAACACTTCTCAGTGAAAAGTGCTCCACACAAAACCTGGTTTCAGTGCCAACTCCAGTTTATGTAATAAACCAGTCGGGGCAAAAATGTAGCAAGACCCGGAGGTTGAGGCAGGAAGATTGTAAGTTTTAGTCTAGCTGTAACTACACAGCAAGACGTCCAAAAAAAAAAGTAGGTGCAATGATTCTTGGTCTTGTTTGCCCTCCATGAAAATTGTCATTGAAGGAAATGCTAGGAACTGGCTTAAAAATAGCTTGTGGCTACAAATGTATCTTAATTCATCTAATTACGTGAAATTTTTATCTACAGGAATTTTCCATGTTAGGCTGTCAAAAAACAGACCAGAAAACTCCCTTAAAAAATGGGACCCTGGCTGGGTGGTGGCCGTGCACACCTTTAATCCCAGCACTCAGGAGGCAGAGGCAGAGGCAGGCAGATCTCTGAGTTCGAGGCCAGCCTGGTCTACAGAGTGAGTTCCAGGACAGCTAACCAGTCTCGAAAAACAAAACAAACAGAAACCTGGGACCCAGTGTGTAATTTACCTTCCCCTCCCCTCTCCTGCCCTCCTCCTCCTCCTGAGCCCACGGTCTTGCTCATGTTTCACCTCTGTGCTTTAAGGTACCCATCCCAACTCCAGGCTCTTTGGTAACTTCTGTCCCTTTGTCCCCTGAAGGTAAGTGGAGATAGTCAAAGAGATGTAGGTGAAAGCCACTCCAAAGTCTGCTCAAGAACTTTTGCTCCCTCCTGTCCTCTGCCCCATCTTCCCAAGGTGCAACAGCCGTGGCTGTCCCTGAGATGACAAAGGCTGCAGCTAAAGATGGCAGAGAGGTTCAGGGGTCCCTTCTTGGTGACTACTCTGAGCAGTGACTATGGCAGTGGGGATTATGGAGCTATGAACTTGGTTTTGAGGTATGAGAGCCACTGTTGGACAGGCTTCCCTTTGCAGAAAAAATTATTCCTACCGCAGTGCATCACTGACATTCACATGTTGGGTTGGGCTTCTGTGTAGGGTATGCGTGCAGGCAGGGCGGGGTGTGTGTTGTGGAATGCCCGTCCAGGACCAGGGGAAGCAGGAGACTGGGCCTTTGAGGGTCCGACTGCGCATGCCTTACACAGAGAGGGGCGTGCCTTCCAAAAGCAGGCCTGCGTGGTACAGCTCCACTACCACCATCCCTCCCCTCCCCCACTGCCCCCATCTCCCGCAAGCTAACGGATGGAAAGAAACTGCATATTTCAAACCCTCCCTCCCTCCGATAGAAACCAGACCTTTATGGTAGGCCATCAGGACTGCAGAGGATTGGCCCAAAAAGTGGGACAGACACACATACATAAATACACAGAGCCACCCAGTATCATTCAACCATGAACCACAGGGAACTTCTAAACCTGGAATACAGGTGGCCCTCTCACCTGGCTCTCTGCTCCTAGGTCTGCCCCCAAGGACTCTGGTGTCTCGACACGTGCAGGTTTTCCCGACGCCCACTGCAGTGTGTAGACTTCTACAGCGCAGCAGTGTCTGGTAACTGCCTCCCTCCTGACAGCTCCATTCATCTTCCCCTTTCTCCTAGATGTTTGCTTCAACTCTTGCTGCCAACTTCAGGTGGCTCCTTTTATTCCACTTCGTTTTTGTTTGGGAGTGAAAGCTGAGTTTCTGACCTTTGGAACTTGATTTCCAGTTCAATGCGTTATCAAATATTAACAAATATTAACGCCACAACTGGTGTGTTAGGATAGAAATTTGTGTTGGGGGAGTGCAAGAATATCTGTTTATTTTGAGATAGGGTCTCATTGTGTAGCCCTGGCTATTTATAGACCAGGCTGGCCTTGAACGCACAGAAATCTGCCTGCCTTTGCCTCCCAGGTCCTGGGATTAAAGGCATGCACCTCCACATGTGGCCATTTGTTTTTTAAACTTTATTTGTTCGTGTTGGGGAGGACAACTTGTGGGAATTGGTTCTCCTCCCACAAAGTGGATCCCAGGGACAGAAATGCAGTTTGATGTATCCCCTTGATTGTAGGGTGACTATCTCATTAAGCAGAACTGTTCAGAGCAAATAAACAAAAACCCCTAGGCTGCTCCCTTATTCTACACTATCCCCGCCTGTGATTTCTTCAGGGTAGGAACCAGGTCAAGTGTCACAGACCATTGCCATGACCAAATGCACAGACAGCTGGACAGAAACAAGCCAGACAGCCGAGAACAGTGAGGCATCTACACCAAGACCAGCCTCTTCTGGGCTTAGTGAGTGCATGATGTCATCCCAGCACACAGGATCTTCCCAGAGGCTAACTTGAAAACCAAGTTTCCAATCCCTTTCCCATCTTACCCACTCTGTATCCTTACCTCCTCTCCTGGCTGTCAGCCTCTTCCACTTGGGCTCTGTTTTACTGCCAGGCTTCGTACACTTCCCCTGCCTCTGCCCCCTCCATGCCGCCAACAGACAACTCTCTAAAATCTCTGCCTTCTCCCCACCCCCGTGGTCTCATGTAACTGAAGCCTACCTGGACTCCACCATGTGGCCGAGGCTAGCCTTGAACTATTGATCTTCCTTCATTTGCCTCTCACGTCCTATGACTGATTGATTCACCATGTGGCTTTTTTGTCTAGAGATTTTCAAGGGGTTTCTTACTTTTTATTAATGAGTTAACCCTAATTAAAAATTTCTAAAGATTTATTGTATGTGTTGTAGCCTTTGCCTGCATGTATACGTGTGCACCACATGCATGTAGCGGTGGCAGATCCTTGGAACTGGAATTAGAGTTGGGAGACACTACGTAGATGCTGGAAAACACACCCAGGGCCTCTGAAAGAGCAATAAGTGCTCCTAACGGTTGAGCCATCTCTCCAGCTCTGACCCCATTTTTTTAAAAAAACGAACAAATCACATATGGAGAGAACAGTTTTTGTTGTTGTTTTTGTTTGTTTTTTTTAGGTTTAAAGCAAAACTGAGTGGAAACAAGAACCTCAGATTCCTCGGTTCCCCTCTATTGGAGAGGAGAGCTCAAAGTCCTCCCCTCCCCTGCAGTGTATCAGCGTGCTCCCTCTGTTTCCGTCTGGTGCTTGGCACCGAACACAAGGACTCACACAGTAAGCATGTCTTCTTCCACTGAGTACAGTACCCAGCCTAGCTCCGTGGGCGCCCACAGAAGTGGGTCCGCTCCACCTTGACTGGAGGTCAGAGACCTTAAGCCTGCACTTGCTCTTTCAAAGTTATTGACAAGTCTGACTTAAGAAGTGGCTACAAACAAGATATCCTGACCTAGGGTGTTTACTTGGATTCCTTGGTGTTTTGGACATTAAGATGGTCCATAGAGGTGGATCTGCTCCACCTCGACCAAAGGTCAAAGAATTCAAGCCTATTCCTGCTCCTTCAAGGATATGACAGGAGAGTTGACCCAGGGAGTGGGTGCCTACAGAATGCTTGATCTAAGGTGTAGTTGTTACATGTCCTGTCTGAACAACAGAATACTTAACTAAAGGCTCTAGTTGCTTGATATTTAAAATATTGAAGCAAGAAATTGTTCTGTTTGTCCTTTGTTATGTTAAAGCAGTCTTTTGCCTTCCTCCCCCCTTTTTTGGATTGGGGCATATAAGCATATGGAAAATAAATGTGATGTATTCAGTATTCACTGCATAGCCCTCCTGGTTCTATCCTATGTCTCTGTATTTCTTTCGTATCTCTGGTCCTCCTACCTAATTTTTCTAATCCACATGTCCCTACCCAGAAATGTGTGAACCCTGTTGAGGCTGGACCCCAACAGATGTTGCCCCAACGTGTGGCTAGGACACACCTCTAGTTCTGGCATCTTCCTCCTTCCATCCTTCCGGCCCAGGTATTCCAGCTTCTACTTTCATATAACATGTATTCTATTACACTTCCCATTCCCTCCTTTTAAGCCTTTTTCTTCTTTTATGGGCCCCTTTTTAGTCTCTACTTATACTCACTGCCTCAAAATACACACACACACACATCAGAAGTCAGGATACATGTATGGGCCTGGTGGTGTTAGCGCACACTTTTAATCCCAGCCCTCAGGAGGCAGAGACAGGTGGATCTCTGAGTTTGAGGCCAGCCTGGTCTACAGAGTCAGTTCTGGAACAGTCAGGGCCACATAAAAGCCCCATCTCCAGGGCCTGGAAAAATGGCTCAGTGATTAAGTGAACTGGCTGTTCTTCCAGAGGACTCAGGCTCAACTCCCAGCACCCACATGACAGCTCACAACTGTCTGTAACTCCAGTTCCAGCTGATCTGATGCCTTCACATCAATGCACATATAATAAAGTTAAATTTAAAAATGCTTTCTAGAAAAAAATCTGTCTCTAAAAACAGCAAAAAAAAAGAGATACACATATGAAAGAGACATGGAGTGTTTCTGTCTGCACCTGGGTTACCCCCTTAGTATATTTTCAGGGTTTGCTGTCAAGCCTGACAAGTTTGATCCCCATGAGTTTGATGTCCAAGACTCACATGGTGGAAGGAGAGAACTTACTCCCAAAAGTTGTCCGCTTACCTGCACACCTGCTCTTCCCAAGACAAGTAAATATAATAAAAATAATTATTTTCCAATTCCATCTATTTCCCTACAAATTTTATGGCTTCACTTTTCTTTATAGTTGAATAAAATCCCCTTGTGTATACCTGCCAAATTTTCATTATCCTCTACTCTGATGCTGGACATCTAGACTGGTTCCATTTACTTGCTATTGTGAGTAGAGCAGCAGTGACCGTGAGTGTCCAAGTGTCTCTGTGGTAGAATATAGACTCCTTTGGCTATATGCCCAGAAATAATATATATAGCCGGGTCATAAGCTAGTTCTAATTTTAGTTTTTTGGAAAAACCTCCATATTGATTTCCACAGTGCTGTGAAATCCCTTTTTGAGTTAGGGTCTCATGCAGAATAGCTGACCTATAACTCACTCTGTAGCCAAGGATGACCTTGAACTTCTGACCTTCCTGGTGGAGTTTCAGGTATTTAATATCCTGTCTTGTTTACATAGTGCTGGGAATTGAACCCATGGCTTCATGCATGCTAGGCAAGCACTCTACCAACACAGCCACATTCCCAGCCCATTTTTATAGATCTAATTCCAGCAAAAATAAAGGAGAATCCCTTCCATCCTAATCAACTCTGCAATAGTGTTAAGATTGGGGATTAACACAAACACCCCAAAGATAGATTTCACTAATATCGCAAGCACACAGATTAAGTATGTTCCTCCAGCTTCTAAGAAGAGAAGTGAGACTGTGTCTTCCACACTTATATGCTAGACTTTCCCCAGAAAACAACTTGGGCTCGATGCCTTCTTTTTTGGAAGGCTATTGGTTGTGCAACTTCCAAAATAGTCATGTGACTACCCACCGATTTGTGTTTCAGTGAGGTTTGGTATGGAGATGGAGTGGAGATGGTATCCTTCAAGCAACCGCTTCTCCCTTCCTTCTCTCCTTTTGTTCTTTGTCTGGGATAGTGCCCTACTCGATAGCCTAGGCTGGCCTGGAACTCTGTGTCCCGTGCCAACTCCGAACTCATAATTCTTCCTCACCCTCTAGAGTGCTGGGATGACTGAGTGAGGACCACTCCTGGTCAAGGCCCATTCCCTCTATGCTGAGGTTGAAAGTTTGGACTGTTTGTGATACTCCCCTGTCTCCATATCCATCTAAGCTATAAAGATGTATCAGGGCCCTGGTGACCTAAGTTTGATTCCCAGAACCCACATGGTAGAAGGAAAGAATTGATTCCTACATGTTGCCCTCTGACCTGTATGTGCAGACCATGGTGCATGCATGCACGCACACACACACACACACACATGCACCACACTAAAGAAAACATCCTGTATCGTTCCTAGATGAAATCTCCTCCGTTTCTAATATTAGCAGCATCTTTTCTTGTGTTCTTGGTTAACTAGGAAAGAGAATGCTTTATCTTTTCAGAGAACCCAAATTTCTCAATCACTTTTCCTGCCTTCACTGCCATCGCTTTATGCTTTTTTTCTTCTTTTGCTTGTTTTGGACTTATATTCTGGTTGGTTGTTTTTGCTGTTTTTGTTTGTAGACAGAATTTTATATAGCTCAAGCTGGTCTCAAATGTGCTATGTAGATGAGGTGTAAAGTCCCAAGTGCTGAAATGACCAGCCTGTACCACCATGTCTGGTTTGTGTCACAGTGGCAATCAGAGCCCTATTGACTCTGTGCAGGGATTACATCCTCAGCCCTCTCCCTATGCTCCCCTTTCCTCTCCCTCCTCTCCCTCCCCTCTTCCCCCTTCCCCCTGCAGGCCCTGGCTGGTCAGACCTCTGTGTTCTCACACACGCTGTTCAGTGTTGCAGGTCCCCCACCTGTTTTTGTTGTCCGACACAAATGTCAACAAACTGCATCTTCACTCAGTTTAAAATATTCGAGTTTCTTTTGAGATGTCTTTGACCCACGAGCTATATGGAAATATATTGGGGTTTTCATTGTTGTTTCTTTGGCTTTTGCGTTTTTTGAGATTGTGAACCTAAGATGATCTTGAACTTTGTGGACTCAAACAAATCCTCCTGCCTCTGCTTGCAACTAGCTGGGTCTAAAGGCAAGTACCACCAGTTTAGAAGTATAGGGTGAGACTGTCAAATATTTGGAGGCTTCCTGGCTGTGTTTCAATCATGCCTGGTTGTCCCGAGCTTTTCTCCAACTCCGGGGGAGTCTGGGTCAACCAAGAGTTTGCCGGAGCTGCAGGAGGTGGTGGACCACAGAAAATGTTTTTACGAAGAAAAAGTCTACTGAAAATAGAAAAACGATATTAGATGCTATGGCGAAAGCCCAAGCTGGGTATTCTAGCACCCGCCTAACAGTGACTGACCGATCAAATAGCAAATGCACAAGGCCAAGCGCACCCAGGTCAGCATCATTAGTCATCCCAATCCGCTGTCATTTATCGGGGCAGCTATCTGACAAGGTCATTCGCAAACTCAGATAAAACCTTCACTGAAGTCACGTTAAAGACAGAAAAACACCCTTTAACAAGTTTACAAACAAAAGTCCTACCAAATAGGCCTCAGCGCCTGGCCTGGGGGTATATGCCTCTCATGGGAGCACTCAGGAAGCAGACCCACCAGGATGGGGAGCCGGAAGTCAGCTTGGGCTATTAGCAAGACTGTCTGAAAGCAAACAGATGTATGCTTAGACTACAGTGGAATTAAACCACGAAGCCGGGGTCCCTCGCGCCCCAACCACCACGGTTAAGGATTCTGATACGTTACTAAACCGCCACCTAGAAAGGAATTACGATTTGAACTTCTACCAGAAATCAGAAAAAGGTAACCGTAAATTACCTGCTACCATCCAGTATGCCAAGCCTACAAGGGTCCGGGGCCCTGGCTCCTCCTACCTCCACACTTACTGATTCCTTTACTTTCAGGACAGCCTCGCTGCCTGCAGGGATGACCGAGACCCTGAAGTCCAGAGCTTTGCGGAGTCGTCACTCAGAGAGTACACCTCCAAAGTCTTCAGTGCAGTTTAAATCACACAGTTCTTCCCCTGACCTGTTCATGCCTCTACCTCTCCAGCCCCGGGGTTACAAGTGTGTGCGGCCAGGCCTGACTTTATGTGCATGGGGGGGTCAAACTTGAGTCCTCTGGACTCTCTCCCCATCCTGCTGTTCAGAGCTATTTTTGTTTTGTTTTTTTATTTTTTGGGTTGGTTTTCTTTTTTCTTCCTTTTTTTTTCCGAGACAAGGTTTATCTGTGCAATCTGTTCTGAAACAAGCTATTGTAGACCAGGTTGGCTTTAAACTCACAGAGATCCTCCTGCCTCTGCCTCCCGAGTGGCTGGGATTAAAGGTATGTGCCACCACTGCTCGAATACTTTTTTTAACCTTTATTTTATGTGCATTGGTGTGAGGGTGTCAGATCCCCTAGAACTGGAGTTATAGACAATTGTGAGGTGCCATGTGGGTGCCGGGAATTGAAC
Source organism: Ellobius talpinus (assembly GCA_001685095.1). Taxonomy (NCBI): domain Eukaryota; kingdom Metazoa; phylum Chordata; class Mammalia; order Rodentia; family Cricetidae; genus Ellobius; species Ellobius talpinus. The sequence goes on from LOJH01000771.1 coordinate 53,812, forward strand.
CCGGGTCTTCTGGAAGAGCAGCCAGTGCTCTTAACCACTGAGCCATCTCTCCAGCTCTAGAGCTTTTAAGAACTCAGCTGAGGAACAAGATGCCCTTGTGTCTTGCTCACTTAGTCGTTCTCTCTGTCTCTCTCTCTCTCTCAAGTTTATAAATAATCCTGTGTATTTGAGTGTGTATTGTTGGTTGTTTTATTTCGGATTTTGGACTCTTCTGGGGGTCCTCCATCCGCTCCCAAATAAATCACCCACTGAGAGACCTATTATTACTTATAAACACCCGGCCTTAGCTTGACTTATTTCTACCCAGCTTTTCTTAAATCATCCCATCTAGCTTTGGCCTCTGGGATTTTACCTCTCTCTTACCTCTCTCTGTCTTACTTTCCCTCTTATTCTTTGGGTGGCTGTGTGGCTGGTCCCTGACATCCTCCTCTCCTTGTTCTCTCTTGCTCCTCCTCTTCTTCCAGATTTTTCCTTCTATTTATTCTCTCTGCCTGCCAGCTCCGCCTATCCTTTCTCCTGCTTTGCTATTGGCTGTTCAGCTCTTTATTAGAGACCTTCAGATGTTTTAGACAGGCAAAGAAGCACAGCTTCACAGAGTTAAACAAAGGCAGCATAAACAAAAGCAACACAGCTTTACATCGTTAAACAAATGTTCCACAGCATAAACAAAAGTCAGACACATACAGTATGTGTATGAGTGTGTGTGTGTGTGTGTGTGTGTGTGTGTGTACTTCAGTGCCCTTGGAGACTAGAAGAGGATAAGATTCCCTTGAGCTGGAGTTCCAGGCAGTTATGAGCTGCTCAGTGTGGGTGCTAGGAATCAAACTCTGGTCTAGAAGAGCAACATGCTTTCTTAAGCCTGAGTCACATCACGGCCCTTCTCTTCAGGGTCTTGCTATGCAGTCTAGACTGATCTTGACCTCAAGGCGATCCTCTTGCTTCAGCCCCTCCAGTGGTGGGATTACTGGATGAGGCACCAAGCCTGTCCACTTACTTGGATTCTCTCATGTTTGCTGGAAAGCCAACTCATATCAGGTTCTTGCTTCCAAAACTGCACTGCTATTTCTCCTTGCAGGGCCTATTTATTCTGAGTTTGACCTTTAAAGCTAATCTCTGCCCTGTTATGTTAGTGAGGTTTTAGTTGGGACTGGGGGTAAACGCCCACATTCTTTGAGGAGTAATGGGAACCATCTCAAACCTCTTGTGCACATCTAATCCACTGTTTAATCTGGTGTCCTGGCGCCCTTAGGCCAACACTCAGTTCAGTTTTGTGGCTGGTGAACTGAAGGTAAGATGGCATCAGCACTGGGCTCACACACTTGGGTGGGCATTAATTTTTTGCTGTTCCTATGTGTATCACAAATTCAGTCTCTTTTACATTTTATAAATAGGTGTAGTAAAATCTGATCTTTCACACAATGGCATTAACTTTGTGTCAAATTAAGAAGGATCTTTCTCTTACATTTTTGTTGAATATATTTGTGTTTTACACACATTAGGGAAAACCAAACCTAAAAGCTAAGATGAAAGCATGAAAAACATATAACTTACTGGAGTCCTCACAAAGGAAGGCTTATGAAGATAAATCTACCTGTGGCCTTTTCTACTCTTGCCCCAAACAACATTCTCTTACAGTTTATTTCTAGCCCAAACAAGTAGTCAACAAAAGTGAAGGCCGGCATCCCACCCGATATCCTGTTGTATGTGTTCTATGTGGGCATGCACATATATGTGAAGGTCAGAGGTCCATATATGGTATCTTCTGTAACTGCTTTCCACCTTAACTTTGAAGATTGGGCCATCTCACTGGAGCTAGCAATCTGACTAGGATCCTTCTGCCTCAGCCTCCCCAGTGCTGGGATTACAGACCCACCTGGCTTTCTTCATGGGTATCAAGGATCCAGACTCAGGTCCCCATGCCACTGAAACAAGCACTTTACTGACTGAACCATCTCCAGCTCTCCTCATACCCAGCCTTTGGTTTTGTTTGTTTCTGAGACAGGGTCTTGCTATATAGCCCAGGCTGGCCTGTGACTCCTCAGTACGTAGCCATTAATGATTCTCTTGCTTTTTTAAGTATTAGCTCTAGTCTCCCTTTTCTTTTTTAATTAAAAATTTTCCAATTTTTTGTTTTGTTTCTCTGTGTGGCCCTGGCTGTTCTGAAACTCACTAAGTATACCTTGAACTCAGAGATCTACCTACCTCTAGGACCAAAGGCGTGGGCTACCATGCCTGGCTCTTAAATTTATGTTTTTAGTCAGCGTTTTGAGGTGCTATGTTCTCTCTCTCTCTC
>LOJH01000772.1:17650-33791 GCA_001685095.1 Ellobius talpinus
TCTCTCTCTCTCTCTCTCTCTCTCTCTCTCTCTCTCTCTCTCCCCTCCCTTCCCATCTCTTTGTCTCTCCCTCTGTCTCTGTTGTTATCTCTGTCTGTCTTTCTGTCTCTTTATGTCTGTCTGTCTCTCTGTGTGTGTGTAGCATGGTATGTCTTCTCCTTTTTCATAAAAAATGGGGTGAAATGAGGATGGATTGAATAGTGTGTTAGGACTCAGTTACCAAAAAAATAAATAAATAAAAATAAAATAGCAACCATCCTGATGAGCTGAAGCAGAAAGGGATTCAACACAAGATGTGGGTGTCTGACCACCACCACCAACAACAACAATAACAATAACAACAAAACAAAACCCCCACTTGGCAGGGCTTGAGCAGCACCAGGGAAGCCCCAGGAGTCACACTGCCTCTGCAGGGTGTGGGTAGGTGGCTGCTTCTGATGCAGACATTGAAGGCAGGAAGCCTGCTTAAGAGAGTCATCCTGTCTGCGTTGTCCTTTGTGCCAGCAAGATGGAAGCTGGCCACCTGCCCATCTCTCTTCATCATAATTCTCTATTTATATCCTGCAGGAATTGTTTGAACCTAAATCACACCCAAGACCCCAGATGCAGGAAAGTCGCAGAAACAAGGTTGCTTTTGACATTTGAGCCTCTGCAGCACAGACAGGCACGTGGAGAGGCTGGAACGGATTCAGTAAACTAGACTGCAGTGTCTGCCAGAGATCCGAGGCCGTTTCTTTGCTGCCATGGCCCTTTTCAGGAGGGTGGGTTCAGAAAGCTACCCCGGGTTTGTACAGCTTCTCCACCATTCCTTTCTGGGTGTACTGTAACATTCTGCTTGCCTCTCTCCCTGCTGTCTGGCAGCTCTGGATTTGAGATCTAAGTCTGTTTGATTCCCTTCGCTCTGATGGTTATGCTAGCACTAGGGACTTGAATGCACCGGGAAATCAGAGCAGCCGTTCTCCCGTTTGTGGGAAAGACTACCAGGCTTCCTGGCTGGTATATCTTGCCAATGTGTTTCAGGCAAGAAGTAATTCTCTAACCCTGTAAGCACTGTGTCCCTCTGCCATGGCTTGTGTTCTTGCAGCCCCGTTCCTGGGATGGGCTGCAGCTCTCCCTAACAATAGCACCACATGGCGCTCTGCCTCTAAATTACCTCCGGTCTGCTTTCTGTCCTTCTCTCCTGTGATGCCGCTGACTGTCGGGTACTTCTGAAATAGGATCAACAACACAGGCACTAGCACATGATCACACATATGTAACATGTGCCGTCTAGCCTCCCTGTCCCACTGTGGCTCAAACCTTGAAAGACAGCCATGGAACAGTCCCTGGCAGTCAATGGGATAAAGATGCACTCTGGCAATGGCCCCACCTGGTCAGACAGGAAAGAGGGTGAGGCTGTGATGGTTCCCAAACATGGCAGCCATCTTGCGCCTTCTAGTCAAGTGTGACAATGACAGGTGAGCCAAATTGACCTGCCTTTGTGTGGCTCCAGGTGTGAGGTAAGGATCTGGGGATTTTATGAACCCCTGTGACAGTTGGCTCCAGGCTCTGTTGAAGAAGAAACTGCTCCCTGGCCCTCCTGAGCTCCTAATTCTCAGACTCACTGTAGCAGTAGATTGGCTCACACTGAATCTTAGAGGCAACAATAGGCCCAGGGCTTAAGTATTAGTAATATGTGAAGAGTCAAAGTGTTCTGGTTTCATTTCCTGAGTCGGCAACCTGAATGTGTTTTTATGCCATGTATTTATCAGCAGCCTAGCAGAGAACAGTGGGATAGTGAACGAGTTAATTAAAGGAACCTGATTTTTTTAAGAAGGTAAGAAAGGCTTTTACTCATCAAAGGACACGTGTGTGTGTGTATGTGTGTGTGTGTATTTTATAATGGGCTTTTGTCAGAGGAAAGAAAAGTCTAATTTAACTCCCAAGTACAAGGACAAAAATGAGGTTGGAAGTCAAAAAGTGGGGGGGCTATGATGAAAAATTATCAGAAGGAAACAGCAAACCTAGGGGTATGAGTTTTAAAATAGATCTACCTTCATCAGGGAAGTGTCTTTCAGTGTTAACACACACATACCTACACCTGAACAAAGTGCAGAGGTCGAGAGACTTTGGAGCACTCAGACCTCAGTGGGATGTCTTCAGTAAAGCCTCCCCTCAAGGCTCAGGGATCTATGCAGAAGAGGTAGAAAGGGTCTAAGAGCCAGAGGTGGTGGGTGACTCCAAGGAGACAGCATCTTCCAGACAAAACAACAGCAAAAATTTTAAAAAGAGCAGGGAACTTTTGCTAAACTGTTACAGCGGGTTTTTGCTAAAACTGGGTGGAGAATGCCAAGGACAGAGCCCAAGTTTTGGGACCTCGAGAGCTTCAAGGAGTCGGTCAAGAGGGGTGTCTTTGTTAGGTCTCTGTCCTGTTCAGTGAAAACATTATTCTTCCTTTAAAAAGATCTGAAGTCCACTCTTTCACTGGATTACTTTGTCCCCATTAAGGATCTTGGGACTCTCAGATGGGTGCTGACCCTTGGACGTTTGAGGAGGGGAATGCCATATTCCAGCTGAATGCCATCAAGAGCACCGGCTCAGGAGTCAGCCTCAGATTCCAGATGTTCATCCAGCTACTAGCACAAGGACTTCAAAGGTCATACACCCTTGTGACTCTGCAGACAGGAGGACGAAGCAACCTTATACACGTGCAGTGGTTACCTTTGTCTGAAAAATGTATCACACCTGTTACATAGTCAAGATGCCTGTATACAAGGGGGGGCTACTACAGTGGGGTTCCATATAGGAGAAGAGAGATGGGACTTTTTCTGAGAGAGGAAAGGATTACCAAGTAGAGACAGTGAAGCAGAGTCACTGGCTGACGCTGTTAACTTCTGTTGGAGGGGCACTACAGTTAGCCCCGCCCCCACGTGTCAACAAAGTGTAGGAAGTAGCTGCTTAGACAACATTAGAAAAGTTTAGCATCCAGGTTAGGAATGAATTTATCTTACTATCCCTGAGCACGAGTAATGCCTTTATTTTTCTGAATCTATTTTCATAGTAGATCACAAAATGAATGGCTGTTATTAGGAGACCATAAAAACAATGTCAAAACATATATGGGTATGGAGAACATTGGGAAGGACTGTTCCTTTAGAGCACACTGACCCCTGTTGTATGGACTGCTGTGTTTCTGTTGTGTGCCCCTTTCACAACGGCCCCTTGTGTTTACTTGGGAAGGACTTTTTCCTCATCATACAAGTTCAATGGAATTGTCAGTTGTGTCTCTTGCTCTTCCTGGACCAATAGATGGACAATTGGTCTTCTCCAAACCAGTCTCACTCAGTTTGCATTGGAGCTAAGCCATCAATATCTGGACAGAAAAAAATGATGGGACCTGATGCATCCCACCACCAGAGTGGACATGGCCTTTGAACTACTCTAATTTCTTAACTTTTCTAATGTGTTTTCTTTTTCAAGATAGGGTTTCTCTGTGTAGCTTTGGAGCCAGTCCTAGAGCTCACTCTGTAGACTCACAGAAATCTTCCTGCCTCTGCCTCCCAAGTGCTAGGATTAAAGGTGTATGCCATCATTGCCCAGCTGATTTCTTACTTTCTAAGGCCCTGCTCCTTCTCCTTTTGTTGGTGGCCAGGGTTTTTTGGTTTTTTGGTTTTTTGCCATCGTGGCCACTACTTCTAGGTAGCTGCTGTGGTTATAATGAATTCTTCGTAGAGAGATTACCCTGACCACTGGCTTTGTTCAGATAGGACCCTTCTTACTGCTCACAAGACTGTGGCTTTAGTGCCCACCCTTCCTGCAATTCTATTATCAGGGAGGCTGGGATGTGGTCAGTCAGATCATGAGTCCTTATCACTTGTGGGGCAATATCCACTTGTCCCACCCCCACGTGTATGTATTCATCTGTGTGTGCCACAGCATATGTGTCAGAGAACAACCCTGAGTGTCATTCCTGGCTTTTCCTCTTGTTTGACACAGGTCTTTTGCTCATTGTTGCATGTCTGAGGGTAACTGGCCCATGTGTCTCTGGGGATTCTATCATCTTCCCTCCCATCTTGCTATAGAAGCATGGGGATTAGCATTCTGGGGATCACAACCCAGGTACTCATGCTTGTACAGCAAGGAGCGCCTAGCACTCTTGTGTTGAGGAACTCTGTTGGCAAGCTTGTGAGCTCTCCTCTTTCTAGGCCAATTGTCTCTCTTCTCTTGGTAGCTTATATTTTAACAAACAAAAATCTGCCATTTCCTCTGAGCATGGAAAGTCATGGTGCACAGGGTTTAAAGGACTTATGCTGTTTTCTTAAATGTGCAGCACTGGGAAAACATGCCATCAATTGATAGAAACTTTAATATAAGAAGAAAACAAACAAACCCAAATATAGCTAATTTCTTAAATTATCTTTAGCATGGGGTCTGGTGAAGGTTCAAGGGTTAAGAGCACTGGCTGCTCTTCCAGAAGTCATGAGTTTAATTCCCAGCAACCACATGGTGGCTCACAACCATCTATGATAGGATCTAATATACTCTTCTGGCAGATGTACATGCAGACAGAACACTCATATGTAAAAAAAATAAATTTACAAATTTATCTTTAACAATTTTCTGTCCTTTGACTGAAAAGCCAACACATGGAACACATAGGGTTTTCCTCCCCTCACCCTTCTCTCACCCTCTCCCTCTCTTGGTATTTTATTTGTGGTATTTATATACCCATATCTATATCCTGAATGTGATTCACTAGGCTGTGAGGGATTCCTATGTGTGCAAATATTTTCTATTTGTCCATAATTGAATATATGTCATTATACATATGCCAGTGTTTCTCTCAGAAGTGCTGACAAAAAGATTGAAATCTTGCCTGCAATAAATGAATCCCTAGTAACTCGCTGACATTGATCTTTAATAGTCATAATCAACATAATTGAGTCAAAATAATTGGGCCTGTTTGCTTTGCCTTCCCCCAATGTGTCCATCTGCCATCAGTGGCTCACCTGGCTATGGCTCTCATCTCTGTCCTTCCTCCATTCTTACTATGAACTCTCTTTGCCTGGGTGGTCTCCATCTGCTCGGTCTTGCGCCTTTCAATTCTTTTATGCCTCAGTTATATCTCAGCACTTCTAAGACATTTTCCATGACTGGATGGAATTTTGTCTTTATATAAATATACACTAAAAATACCAAGACACAATCTACTAATGTGTATTTACATTTCTGTGTATGTATGTATATATATGTACACAAATGCATCTTCTATATACCTATTTATATATCATATAATCTTTCATTTCTGTACTTATACACTTGTTCATGTTCCAAAACCTAATTATGATTAAGGATCCACATATATTTAAGCATATGAGTTTATCCAACAAAAGAAATTGAAGTTATTGTTTTCATATATCAACTTGCATTCATAAATAAATAATTTTTAGAAATTTGCCTTTTGGGAACAAGGGTAGGAAGCCATTTGTGATCATGTGAAGTAGCAGGTTAGTATTCATATGTTGACAGAGAAATCACTAGGGTACAGAAGGACAGAATGTCAAAGGCAAAGTTACCTGGGACAAATTTAAGGACAGAAAAATTAAGTGGTTGTAGCAGCCTGGGTGATTGTGGAGTTTCTTAGACTGTTGACAGTTCGAACTAACATTAGGAGAAAACAAAGAGGGCTGTATTGTTATCTATGGTTAATGATCAGAGCATGTCAATTTCAGTATGAAAGGCGAGAAGTCAGCTATGGTTAATTTTATGTCCCATAAAGCCCATAGTGATTTCAGTTTTTTTATGATTTACATCCCTCGACTTCTTTCCAAAAAGTCTTTACAAATTGACACAATGTACAGAAGCTAACAGAAGAACAAAAAACCTTCTAGATCAGTGGTTCTCAGCCTGTGGGTCACAACCACTTGGGGTCAAATGACCCTTTCACAGGGGTTGCCCATAGCTATCAGAAAACACAGATATTTACATGATGATTCATAACTGTAGCAAACTTATGTTATGTAGTAGCAACAAAAATCATTTATGGTTGGGGTGGTCATCACAACATGAAGAACTGTATTAAAAGGTCCCAGCATTAAGAAAGTTGAGTTCTGGGCAAAAATACAATGTCCTTCTTTATTATAGAAACTGCAGCCCTCTTAGATATGTGTAAGTGGAGACTGCTCATTTGTTTCTGGTCTCCCAGACTCAAATAATCTCACAGAAGCTATATTAATTCCAATTCTGCTTGGTCATTTAGCTCCGGCTTCTTATTAACTAACTTTTGCATCTTAAATTAACCTGTTTCTATTATTTTATATTTTACCACAAGGTTCGTGGTTTCTTATCTCTTGCTTCTTGGGCAGCTACATGGCATCTGCCTCCTTCGGCCGCTGTGTGGTGTCTCTCTGACTCTGCCTACTCTCACTCTGTCTCTGTTCTGATTTCTTACCTGACTTGACTCTGCTAAGCCATTGGCCAAAATAGCTTCTTTATTAACCAATGGTAATAAAGCATATTCATAGCATACAGAGGGGAATCCCACATCAGATATGGTACTCTTAGGTTCTGTGTTTCATGTTTATTAACGAGTAGTATTATATTCAGGGTACTTGAGGAAAATATGAAAATGCAAGACTTAATTCTGTGGAAGGTCCCTAGCTACATGAACTGAGCAGGCAGGTTAAACAAGTAACTCTGTGCAGAATATTGGGTGTGTTCTATGGGGAATACAGCACAGCCCTGAAGGTGGGACCAGGGGGAAGGGTGACTCACTTCCATGGGAAGAACAGCTTGAGTGGCTCTGATGCCTCTTGAAAATTAGTGAGCACCAAGAGTCACTGAGTACACCTTGTTCTGAGTGTAGCTCTAAAGATTAATGTATTAGTGGAGGTTCTCTAGAGAAACAGAAACTAATGGATGGGTGGACAGACAGACAGAAATAGTGTAAATACAGATAACCCTCAAAGAGCACAGGTTTGGAATACCAAGGTTTACTTAAAGAAGGACCTGTTTTGTGAATTTTAAGACAACTTGAAATACCATATAGCCTAGACATATTGAAGAAATAAAGAAAATGGCATATTATCAATTTGTGATATGTATAGAAAAGTCTATTTGTTATTAAAATTAGAAAATACAGAAACCTACATAAACTTTATTAAACTTTATTAAACCTTACACAAAACTAACATTTATGCTGTCAGTTGTAGTTGGGAAAAATATAGGTTGTCGCCTCAGTACACCCTGGAGTGCTGTATTGACTTCCCATCAAGCACATTCCTGGTCCTCCTTGAGTTCACCATGGGAAATCTCAGATGGCATTAACCATCTCCTTGTAAGTAGGTTACCTTTACAGTAACACTGTCTGACAGTAAACAGCAGTTTCACTTCTCCCAGTCCCCAAGTCTAAGGTATTTTCACCATATAATGCACATATCATAATAATTATACATTAGTTGACTGTTAATGTTATTTGAAGGATTTTGGTTAGCAGCAGGGTATTAGCAGTTAAGTTCTTGGGTGAGTCAAAAGTTGTATGTGCCATGTACGTGTGTGTGGCTCTCCACATGTGTGCCTGTGCATGTGGAGGGCAGGGATCAATGTTAGGTGGTTCTCTATGTTATTACTTAATTAATGATGGGCATTTCTATGTAACCTTGACTGGCTTAGAATTTGTTATGTGGATCAGGCTGGCCTTTAACTCACAGAGATTCGCCAGCCTCTGCCTCTTAAGGGCTAGGTTTAAAGGTGTGTGCCATAATGCCTAGCCGTCCACATAATTTTTTGAACCCAGGGTTCTCAATTGGTGAGACTGGCTTGCCTGCAAGCCTCTGGTATCCTCCTGTCTAGGCCATCCAAGTACCACCATGGGTTCTGGGGTTTGAATTCAGAGCTGGATGCTTGCTTGGCAAACACTTAATTGGCTGAGCCATCTCCCTAACCCTACATGTGAATTTTTGACTGTATAGATGTCACATTCCCTAAACTACCACTCCAAAAAGTTATTCATAAACTGGTTGCATAAATATACCAAAAAAAGGGGAGATGTCCTCAAAAATGTGTTGTTAGGCAAATTCATTGGTTCTGGACATATCATAGAGTATATTTACATAACTCTAGACTGTGTAGCTCTGAAATAGTAGCTCGTACATATGTGTGGTGTAATTTATTGCTCCTGGACCCATGAAGAACCAAGGAGTATGTGCTAAATCAAGTGCTAGAGAGAATATTGCAACCAGGAGACTCAGTAACTATGTGTGGTGTGGAGCTGCTGCTGGCAGACATGGCATGCTGCAGTAAATGCTCCACTATAGAAAACAATCAATTACAGACCACACCCTAAATTGCAAATAAGACCTATATATGCTAAGCAGTCCAGAGACACACTCACAATTTATGAAATGGTATGTATGTGCTTTTACATGATCAGCAGTGCAGTGGGTGTGTTTATATGGCAGTTGCTTAAAATGTAGGTCACTGACCCACATGCAATAGCCTAATTCAGTGTGGGGGTTGTGACACATTGGGCAACAGCAGATAATTTCTGAATGTACAGTAGTCAGAACTTGGTTCAAGCTTGAGTGTGTGGTGAATCTGAGGAGTTTCTGGCAGAACGCGTGTTGTATTACATGACGCCACGCAGGCAACTCCACACACTGCCGCTCCACACACTGCCAACAAACACCGCCTGACATGCCTCAGCTCAGATTAGAGAATGCTGTATGTTATGAGCTGTGTTTGCACTGTACCTGTAATGGTGTTTGTTCTTCTAGAAAGATAATGTCTATCATTCTTCAGTATGGATCAAATGTGTACCTTTCTACTGTATTGTGTTAGAATGTTTGATTTTAAAAAATATCTCCATGAGTTGCTCACTTGAGTTTCATAAAAATGGTAAATTTGGGCTTGGGGTTAGGCCAGAATTTCTACTCATTTCCAAAATGGCCCTAAATTTCCGCCATTTTGCACTATGTGTTTACATGAAATGATATTCTCATCATTGACAGTTGTAAAATTAAAATAGTCAACTCTGAAAAACATTGAAGATGTTCTATGTCTGGCAATATCAAATATTCATTCGGTAGTCTTCATATGACAAGAAGCAAATCCATGGTATTACTATGCATATTTGCTTTTGTGTTTAATAAGTGATATAATTATATATAGACCAAAAAACTGTTTTAATGTTGTTGTATTATCAGTAAATATTTGATTTGTTTTTCTATTTTATATACTTATTTTCCTAGGGTTATGGAAAGACTTCTTGAGCAAAAATGGGTCAGGCATAAAGAAGTTTTAAGAAGTCCGTCTTACATCAGTGTCACCTGAACACATGTGCTATACACGTGTAATGATATTTTAAAGGCTACAAAGTCACTAGGTGGCAGGAATCTTTCAACACCATGTTACCCACTCTAGCACCAGGGGACCATCACTGGATGTGAGGTCCCTCACTGACTGAGGAACTCTCATGCCGTGCATGTCTGTGGTAGGGCAGGTAGGAAGGGGACGAGGGAGGAAAGGAGGAAGAAAAGAGAGAGAGGAGATTTATTATGATAATTATCTCAATAAATTACAGAGGTTGCAAAATCCCACATCTGCTGCTGGCCAGCTGGAGAAGAAGAAAAGCCAGTCAGAGAAGTTTCCATTTGCAATGGGAAGTGGCTAGTGCAGAGACTCAAAACTGGTCAAACTATGGAGTATAAGTAAGTCTAATGTCAAGGTGTGGATGGGTCGTCTATATCAGGAAACTGAGGAAAAGTGGGCGGAAAGACTTTAAGAGTGGGCCGATGGGGAGGAGAGCTGTGAAATGCCGGGCTCTGCACGTGACATGGCTATTGACTCACAACTCACAGGTGTGTGGTTACCGGCACAACATCACGCCATACCAAACTCCAGCATGAACAGGCAAGAGATCCCAGGTCCTGCCCTTGGTAGAGGCGTTATTAGCAGTGGATGAGTGCTGAGGAGTGAAGACTCACTCTCCTTGTGGATATAGCCCCCATAGGTTACTCATGCCTCTGTGGATGGCCACACACCCATATGTATATGCAGTACTAATTGGATTCAAGGAGTATTAACAACAAAAGCCTAAAAATAAAAAAAGAGGGCATAAAGCAAGGAGGGAGATGGGGTGGGAGCGGAGAGCTGGCGTGGGGCAGCAATAGATGGGTGTGGTCACTATACACTGTAGAAATGTCTGGGACTTTCAAAGACCAAAAATATTTTCTAAAAGAAACAGATTTTACTTGAAATAATTATGGCCTTAATACTAATTTTAGGTAACAAGAGATGGCATTGAAGTAAAACATTTCAGAAGCAGCTAAAATTGCCACAGTATTTGAATTTCTGTCTTATGCTAAAATTTTAATTTTTAAAATTACTAAGTACTAAAAACTGCACCAAAGTTGTCTTTCTAAGTGGTAGAAATCTTATACTCTAACAAACCCCATACACTCTCTACTAAAAGACAAAGGCTAATGTAATCACTAAAATATCAGAATAATTTTTCTTGTTGGATTCCTAGATGTTAGCATGAAAACCTACATGGTGGCTTTACTTATTTCTTTATTGTTAGAAAATAGGAAAACTGCCAGATGTTGGTGAAACAGGTTGGTCGAGAAGAGTAAAGAAACACTGGAGCTGTGCCACAGTGTGAAGAATGATTAAATAAAAACTCAGAAACAGATCATGGGGTTCAACCTGAACATCAGAAAAGCAAAGCAGCCAGACACTGGCTCTTACCTCGACCTCAGTCTGAAAATGGCAATCCTGCCTCCAGGGATCTCAGAATGAGACTGAGACTGTGAGCTGTCTCCTCCTGTTTTAAAATCCTCTCTAGTTCTTGAATTAAGGGTGTGACAAAATAGTGTGGCTCCTGGGATTGAAGGTGTGTGTCATTGCTGCCTGGTCTGTAAGGCTGGCCAGTGTAACTGTTTTACTTTTCTGATCCTCAGGCAAGCTTTATTTATTGAAATACAAACGAAATGCCACTACAAGAGTGATATGAAATAATATCTACAGAAAAGTAACTTTTAATAGCTGGGGCTCCCATCGACAAAGTCATATGCTAAAATAGTGGCCTGCACATATGAAAGATAAATGAAGTTTGTTCCCATGGGTCATTTTGAAATGTATTAATAATTTTCTTCTCAACATGCTTATTTCTCATGCAAGCTAAATTATTGAAACATCTTCCTGATTCTCTTGTACCAGCAATTTGTTTATATCTATGAGAAGTCAATAAGCAAAAAGAACAATTTATCTAATAATACTAAAGGGATATGCCTGGTGATTAACTTTACTTAATCATTCCAAAGGGAACTTATTGTAGGAAATATTTTAACCCTCTAAAGGATGATATAATACCTGACATTACATCTCCTTGATGAAGTGCTAAATAAAATTTAGCACTTAACCAAGTCTGTGAGAATTAGGAACAAAAATATTCCTCCTGAATATGAAAAAATATTCCCTGGTGGAGCTGGCAGAGCACACAGGACTTTGCAAAGGAATATAAGGATTATAAGGACTATAAGGATTTCAGAGGATGTCAAGGTTTGAGATCTGACCTAAGTTCTAAAAGGTTGGCTACCCTGATAACCTTCTGGGTTGTGGTTGGGAGGCCATCCCGGTGACCCTGTGAGGGCAGATGGCAGCAGAGAGCAGGGCGGAGCTGGTAAGATTCTGGAGGCATTGTGTATGATGGGACCCTGAAGGGACAAGGGGTGTGAGTCAGAGCGGAGCTGGTATGATTCTGGAGGCATTGTGAATGATGGGACTCTGAAGGGACAAGGGGTGTAAGTCAGCTTCTCATTGTGCAACAAAATACACAAGAAGGCAACTTAAAGGAAGAAAGATTCATTTGAGCCTATGTATGGACAGGTGTCAGTCTGTGGTCAGTGGGTTCAAGTGCTTTGTCTATGTTAATGCAGAACATCACAGCAGGGAGAGCATGGTGAACCAAGGCTGTTCACCTCATGATGTCCGGGGAGAAGAGAAGGAGGAGAGAGAGAAAAGAGGGAAGAGAGGAAAAGGGGAAGATGATGGAGAAATAAGGGGAGGGGCAAGATTTAGTCCTCACTGGCACACTCCAAAGGGCCTCCTCCTTTCAGCTAAACCCCACCTCCTAAGTTTCCATCACCTCCCATAATCGTCAGATTATGAACTCATGGACAAGTCTGTCTATGCGGTCAGACACAGTCACTTTTCCAAAGCCCAATCTCTGAACAAAGATGCTCTGTGGACCAAAGCTTCAGCATAAAAAGTCTCTGAGCTATATTTCAGATCCAAGTCATAATGTGGGGAGGGGATTTCACACAACTATTTTATAAATATTTCTATATCTGTATATGTACAACAATCTACATAAAATAAACAAGCCTTTACAAAGATTGCTGTTGGAAGACTATGATGATATACTAAGATATATATAAGAGATAAAGCACTCAGCCCCAAAGCTACTAAGATAATAAACCAATAAAGAGAAACTGTTGGCCAAGAGATACAACAGCAAAAATTAGCCTGATACTTGGTTACATTTATTAGGCAGCTAAAAATGTAACAAAACACTTCCAATTTACAATAGCCACAAAATTGAATTACATGTTAATTAAACATGTAGAGGTATATAATACATATCCAAAAACTACACTTTTTTATGTTGGATATATACAGAAATATGTCTTACTCTAGGACAGGAAGATACAATGAGAAAGGCACTTTTGTGCAGTTTAATAGGTAGTTTTAATATAACCAGTTAAAATACCTAGGGTGGCATTGGCATTTATGAAATTTAGAATATTTAATTCTACAATGTACTTGGAAAGATAGACAAGAATATTTGAGGGCTAATGAAAATAATGGTAATTATTCCACAAAATAGAGTGTTTTTATAACAACAATAATTGAACTAGTATAACACTGCATTAGGAGAAACATTGACTACTGAAATAAAATGGGCAATGAATTACTTATTTTAAAGATATAAGAAAAGATATATATATAACAAATATAAGCAATACAATTATAAAGAATGTAATTGTTTTCTGCGTGCTGTTGGTAATAAATTAATTTTATTATGATAAAAGGAAAATTTACATGAATAAACTATAATAAGAATTAAATTAAAATTAAATTATAAACACAGAGGTAGTGTGGTTCTTTAACTGAAGAAGGAACTGGCTTAGGTTTTTGAAGTTAAAAAGAAAAGGTAGCCCAAGAAAATGTGTTGGATAATCCTGATTGTCCTCGAGACAGGATTTGGAATTGCCTAGGGGACACACTTTTGGGCGTGCCTTTGAGAGTGTTTCCAGAGGTTTAACTGAAGAGGGAAACCCCACTCTAAATGTGGCTGGCATCTTCTCACGGGCCAGTGTCGTGAATATAGAAGAAAAAGTGAGCTGAGAACCAGCACTCCTCTCTCCTGACTTCTTGACAGCAGATGCAGCGTGGCTGGCTTCCTCACAATGCTGCTGCCCCTGGTGGGGCTTGTCATGCACCGCCACATCATCCCTGCCATGGTGGACCATATTCTCCCACCCCACCCCATCCCCGTACAGATCTTTCTTCCTCTTCATCTTACTTCTGCAGTGTACTATAAAGTATGCCTTGGACTCTTCTAACAGCCATTTCCAGAACAAACCCTTCCAGAAGTTGCTTTTATCACGTGCTTTGTCATAGCAGTGAAAAAGGAACTAAGGCAGATTTTCAAATACTTTTGAAAGGTCTATGCAATTGTTATGAAGATAAAGTAGCAGCAGATAAACAAAACATCGTAGGCAGAGTTTTCCTGTCCCCGCAGCTGCTTCCAAATTACCATGTAGAGGTTAAATATTACTTATAAATGCGCAGGCCTGTTACTAGTTAACTCTTACACTTAAGTTAGCCCATATTTCTATATATGCTTTGCCATATGGCCTGGTACCTTTCGTCAGCATGGCCCATCTCTGCGACTGCTGGTGACTCTCTGACTCTCTGACTCCTCCCTCCTTCTTCCCATCTTTCTCAGTTTGGCTTTCCCATCTAACTTCCTGTCTGGCTAATGGCCTGTCATGAGAATAATACATATTCATGGTGTATAGAAGGACTATTCCACAGCAAAAACACCTTTTTTTTCAGAAATTGCAGGAAGTTCAGGCATCATATTGACAGTGTTTTTTAGGGTTTCTGATAGTTTTCAAATCTATTACTATAGTGGAAGGAGGTTTATTGTAAGAATGGCATAAAGAACTCATAAAAGCTCTAAAATTACAAAATTTTGAACAGACAAATATGCATTCATGCCTATAAATCACACAAAAAAGAAAAAATACCTAGCATCATTAATAAAATTGTATGAAATTGAATCAATTTTTGCAGTAAATAGCATGCCTATAAACAAGTCCCAATGAGAAGTTGACACACCTTTCCAAAAAGGTGCATCATGGGAGAGAGATGCCACTATGAGTGAATTTAATTCTTCAGTGGGAAAATATTATAGGTACCATTAAAATGTTTTAACTTCATTCTGGGAAACTGTAAAGGGAAGGAAAGGAAGAGAAGTCAGGACAAGGTCTAGTTCACACAGCACACTCACTTCCAAGGGCTTCCTCCTTTAGCTAGGTCTTACCTCCTAAGTGTCCATCACCTCCCACAGCCCATCAGATTAGGAACTCATGGACCAGCTACTTGATGCAGTCAGACCCAAACTTTAAACATTGATGTAAAATTCACATTTTAATATAAAAACACATGCAATTTATAAAAAGAAGGAAATACATGCAATTTATAAAAAGACACATTATTTCCAAGTACCGGAAATAGAAAATGACTAAAAAGCCATGTAAATGTTCAGCCACTGGAAAATTCTCAATTGGTGTATAGTTTAACAAAATCTGATGCATGTATGAGATCCATATTTTCTATAAATCTGAAGTAGGAAACTAATGTATTTATTACACAAGGATTATGAGGAAAGATTGCAGAACATGAAATTTTCATCCGGACTCAAATATAGAAAAATATCTATCTAGAATTAAATATAGATGATGTCATTAAGAAAAGCAATTGAGTCTAAGTGGAGGAATCAGAATGTAATTGGTACAAAGTTTCTGGAGATAACATTAAAAAATTCATGTAGAACCTGGGAAAATGGCTCAGTTGGTCAAATGCTTGCCTTGCAAACACGAGGGCTCCTCTGGAGGAGGCTTGGCATGTGAGTTCAGGCTCATCTGGAGCAAGACAGGGCCAGGCTCGGAGCCAGGGCCTCGGAGTCAGTAGTAGAATGCCCAGGAAGACCTGGCTAAAACTCAGGCCTTGTATGGGACACCTGAGTCTTCCATGATCAGCCTCCCTTGAGTCTCCAGGGCTCTGGGTATGTAAGGAAGACTCTGAGCTACATCTTGGTGGCTGCTTCTACATCCACACTGGAACTCTACATCCCTTCCAGGCAGCAACTCTCGACAAATAGTCTGACATGGTAAAGTTGGCAGGAAGGTCTGGGCCATCATTCTGGGTTGTGGTTACCATTCCCATTCTGAAATGTCCCCTACAGACCTTTTTGAGGCCCAGTCCTCAGCCTGTGGTGCTATATTGAAGGCGTTCAAGAAAAGTGGCTTTGGGGACATTTCAGAATTACATATAACTAAGCAGAAGAGATGATACAGAAACTTGCAGAGTTACCAAGATCCAGTCTTTGAAGGAAGGTCCCTCCAGTCCCTCCAGTCCTTCAAGATGAGAATACCTTGACTGACAGCTCTCCACATTTGTGTTACCCTGACCATCATGGGGATGGGCACCCCTCTTCCCTAGGAAAAATAACCCTTCTCTTTGGAATTTCTTTCTCTTGGCTTCCTTTGGGACTTACAGATCTTTAAAAAAAATCACTTAACCATAGGACTCTTCTTCCTCCAACAGCCAGGGCAGTGATGGCACCTCCTCTTGTCTCTACAGCCCCCTAAATGGAGGCATCTTCCTTATTCACACAATTACTACTTTTAAAATTAAAACCTCAAGATGTAGTTATTTTGTTGCTGATTATGTTTTCTGAGTTTAAAAAATTAAATGAAAAACATTAGTGTTTTTTGCATTTGTATATATGTAATTTTGTGATTTGCATGTGTCTATATACATGTTCATATGCATATGAGTATTCATGTGTGTGTGTGTGTGTGTGTGTGTG
>LOJH01000772.1:41941-62862 GCA_001685095.1 Ellobius talpinus
AGAGAGAGAGAGAGAAGTAGAGGGTGTCTGGCTGCGTACATGTGGTACAGGCAGGGATCAGAACGCTCACGGAACATACTGCATAATTCCATGTTCTCCCTAAGTCTCAGCCCTGCATGGAGCTGTGCCTGCAGTCTACTCGGAGGGGAAAAGTAGAAGGTGGAAGGGGTCAATTCCTAAGTGAGTGGGTCCTCACTTATCATGGGGGCATCTGCTGATCTCCAGTGACTGCCCACTGCCTCCTGGTCACGCTCGACCCTCTCTCTCCTAGATACTTGCTTTAGCAGAAGAGACACACCTTTCTGCAGCAGGGAGACTCAACTGACCAGATTGCAAGCCGGTAGGTTGTGACATTCAGCATGTTTATGCAGCCGAATTTGCTGAGAGATGCAGGGAGGCGGGGTGTTGGTCGGGCTGGCTGATTTATCTGCGATGGGAAACATTTTTATTTTAATTGTCGGTTCAAAGCAGAATTGTTGCCTAGGCTAAGGTAGGAGCTAGAATTGCTGCGTTCCAGGCTCCCGTGTTCCATTTGTATTTGATGCGGTTTCTACATGCAGCTTAGAGCTCACCTTTAAATAGCCTGCAGCTTGCTATGTGCCTTCTGCTCCATATATTTTTTTTTGCTCTTCCTAAGCACAGTTCCTAACCCCCTCTGCCTTCTTCCCCACTCCATGGGAAATGTGGCCTAGCTTCACCCTGAGCCCTTGGCTCCCTAAGTCTGTATGTCTGGCTGCTTTGCTCTAGGTGCTGGCGGATGCTCTGCAGCTGCCCTGGGCCCAGGCAGACTGATTCAGCAGAAGCATCTGTGCATGGGAATCGCAATCAGGGACCATGGCAGTGCAGCTGGTGCCGGACTCTGCGCTCAGCCTGCTGATGGTGAGTGTGCTGGGGAGGAGGTGGGGCCCAGGAGTGCCCACTTCAGCCTTTCTCCGCCCCAGGGACTGCTGCTAGCTGCTGAGGGTGCTGCCATGGCTGCAGACACCGGCGAGCACGGCTCTGCTTCAGCCAGCAGGCTCCCGTGAAAGGATTTCATGGGTCATAGGATTAGCGTGACTAAGCACTCTCAGGGAAAAAGCAGCCGTAGATTTGCCATTTTAGAAACTTGTTGCTGTATGCTATTTCGAGAGCTGGGCTTACAAACAGGTGCCAAGGGTGGCTCCATATAGATCTCAAGATGCCTCCCCTCCTCCGTGCTCAGCATCCTTCGCTCCGGGTCTTTTGAATATAAATTCAGAGTTGTGCTTGTTTGTTTGTTTGATTTCCTTTCATGGCAGCTGTGGGATTTATAAAAAAAAATTTAATTTTTTGTCGCCAGGCTGATTGAGGGTTATCTTCCTGGGTTTCTCTAGAGAAGCCAGGGAGGCTCAGGGTGGCCCTTGTGACAGTCCAGCTGCCGAGTTAGTGGACACTCCTCTCCCATCTAAGGTTGGCCGGGAGACACTGGTGTTTATATGTCTGTGAACTGCTGCTGTGCTTTAGGCCCCTGTGATTTTCACAATGTTAAGGAAGCTGTTGCTCTTAGGGCTTTGAAGCAGAGCAGCAGCAGCTTGCCACCCAGCTGGCTTTTGGCTTGTCTCTGGGTTCAGTTCGCTCTGCTGTCTTGGTGCCCCATCCTTCCTCCTCGCAAGCCCAGTAGTTCGCAGGCCTTGGCAATGCTGCCTTCCGCAGAAGGCTGTATCAGCTTGGTGTGGGAAGGTACCTAACATTTACTCAGGAGAGTTTATGAGCAGCTTCTGAGTGCTCTGATCTGTGTATTGATCAGTTTCCTGGCGGAGATGGGAAAGTGCAGCTTGCTGAGGGCTGATGAGTTTATTATGGTGACCTGGAGGAGTGGCTAGGGCAAGCTTGCCCCCTGGGTGGGGAGCCACATCAAATTAAGAGGACACACTTCCTTGTGCTCCATTAACCAAAATTAAAAATAAAAATAAAGGTGGCATTTGGTCCACAGAGTCACTTGAATTGCTGGAAATTGCATGGGCCTCTCTGACTTCTGGTCTACTGGGAAGGAGGAATTAAGAAAGAGTGAAAAGACATTGCTATAGCCACTCCTCATTACATGGCTTCCCTACTTACTAATGCTACTGTGTGATATTACTACAAATGTCACTGTCTACAGTGGGTCAAATAAATGTCTGGTCAAAGTTCCGAGTATTTGCCATGGTTGCTAACATTGCACTCTGATATCTGTGGAGTCGGATGCTTAGAGGAGTCCCGGAAAAAGAGCATGCACAAAAAATGCAACCCCATGATCTTCTGTGCATACTCGCACATATATGTTGTCTAATATTACTTAGTAGATATAAATCCTGCAGTATGTTCATAGAGAGAAGGTTTGTCATGCCTGCTTCTCTTTCTCTGCCTCTGTAATGAATGCTCATTGATATATATATATATATATATATATCTGTTTCACTGCAAGATGCCAAGAAGAAGTCCTTAGTACTCAAGAAAAAAGAAACTTCGCATTCTACCCCACTGGGCTGTCCTTGGCACACACAACCACGTGGGCTTCTAATATTAATATTGTCTTGGCTCTCTCTTCAGTTCTGAGTTTATCCTCTCCTTGTCGGTCCCCATTGCCTAAGCTCTCTGCCTAGCACTCCCCTCCTGCCTGGATTAAAGGACTGTGATCTCTCTCTGGGAAGCTAGGAAAATAGCTCTTGATGCAGTGATGGACTCTTAGATTAGAGTCCCCAGGAGCTCTGCATGTAATCTGTGTCACTGCACATTTTCCAGTTCGTGTTTGGTTCAGGGAAAATTTCCCCTGTGGACTTCAGTGCTTTTTGCCCTTTTAAAGGGTAAATTCCAAAGCAATTGCTTCCTTGATATGTTTCTTGATGATCCTCAAAATCTCTAAGCAAGCGAGAGGGGAAAGAAATGGGATGAAGAGGCCATTTAGTGGAGCTGCCTTGGCTGTGAGTTCAGAAAAGAACTGTGTCCTTTATTATGTATTTGCCCATTAATCAGCCAATCAGCTCTCAGTATTTATCAAGCTTCTGTTTACTGGGGAGAGTAGCAGGTTATAATAGCAAAAGCCGTCACTGTTTCAGGGGCGGTCAATACCGTGTGGGTTGAGTGTGGTTGTGGTTTACGGGCTATCGAGTCCTGGGGCTGCAGGAGTTACAGTCAGTTCAAATGTTTATTTGGTTCTGGAAGCAGCAGAGTCTGGAGAGTTACAGAGTCCTGCATTCTGTCTCCAGACTTTGCCACTTACTGGCAGTATGTCCCTTCCTCTCGGAGTGTGCTGGTTATGTCACCTGCTAACTGAGGGGTCTGATCTTGGGGCCCTTACATTCTCCTGGGTAAATGTAAAGTCTGTAAATATGCCACCTAGGAGGGAGCTCCTGAGTAGCCAGCTTGGGTACATTATTCAGTGTTGCCGCTTTTTTTTTTCAAACAAGTACATGAACTGCACTGTTGTTTGAAAAAGGAGGGATTTGTTCCCACCCATTTGACTCTTCTTCCAGAGAAAGTATGTTTCAGATCAGCAGGTTGTTCACACTCTATTGTAAGATCCCAACCCCACAGAAGTCTGCTTAATTCCCCTGGACAAAACCCCACTGACCTCAGGACAGTGCCTTAGGTACCTTTATTGGGGGATGTGGGTCATTTGGGAGGGCTCCAACACCGTGTGCTTGCACTATGGGAGAACAGCACCGATTCTCTCAGTAGCGGGTGGGGAGTGACAGATGATGGTGAAAGCAGCCCAAATAAGGAAGGCAGGATGGAGTCAAAGCAGATGGCTCCAGTGGAGAAGACACCCTCATATACACCAGAGGCTCACCTCCCCATCAGCATAGAAAGCCCAAGAGTAAAAGGAGGCACTGTTTTGTTCCCCACACTGCCGCATATGCCAAACGGTAGAGCAGGCTATATGTCATTTGTTGAGGTCACATGAGTTCAGGAAAGCTGCGAAGACTGGAGCCTGCTGGCATCCAGGGATTTGTTGATTGCTTAATTGATTGATGTATGTCGAGATAGGGTTTTGCTATGTAGTTCAAGTTTTCCTGAAACACTTGATCCTCTTGCCTCTTTCTACTTCTTGGGTGTCAGACTCACAAGCATGTGACACCACACCTACCTAGGAGATCACTCATTTTCTCCATCTAGAGCACAGAGGGCTGGCTAAGAGGCTACCAAGGTAGTGGCATACCATTTTGTTCCTTAGACTGTGAAGGCTCAAGGATCAAATATTTAGAATAGGAAGATTAAAATGTTTTTAAAACCTGTTTGTTACATTTACTTCTGTCTCTGTCTCTGTCTCTCTCTCTCTCTCTCTCTCTCTCTCTGTCTCTCTCTCTCTCCCTGTGTGTGTTTTTGTCTGTCTACATGTGTGTGGAAGGAAGCCTGAGGACAAATTTTAAGAGTCAGTTCTGTCTTTCCACTATGTGGGTCTTAGGAATAAACTGAGGTCACGAGGCTTGGAGGCGAGAGCATTCCTACTCTGAACCATCTTCCAGCCCTACATTAGTTTTTATATTAAGTTAAGGGGCTAGGCAATAAAGGCTGAGAACTCGGTTTTCTATAAACAAATGCCTTTGCATATATTACCTAACTACTTTCAAGACTTTTTAGACAAAAACACCTGCTAATCAGACAGTGAGAAACCTGTCAGTGTTCACACACCTGAACCTGACAGCCCAGAGTCTCAAAATCAAGGTCCTCTGCTGCAGTATTTAAACTAAGGATTTGACACCCAGGAGCTTCTAACACTTTAGAATTGTACCTAATTGACCTAGAGTCAACCATTCTTTACTTCTAGTGTTTCTAAGTCTGAAAGTCTTGTCCTCTTGTCTCATATTTATTTTAATATTTATCATTTTCTATGCTAATTTACAAGATTAAAAAGATTAATATACAAAATTAAAAAGTTGCTCCAAGATGCCTGTGTTAACACTCATAGGCAGAACAACATTTATATCCATAAGAGACTTATCATGTTATCAACATTCCATCTCTTGAACTGTATAAGAATTTACCAAGGTCATATTTAACAGTAGAGAGATTTAATATGTGGAAAAACTCAGACAGAGAAATCAGTGAATGATTTTTTGTAATGAAGGAAGTGAATTAGATGAGTTAGTTTCAGATGGCTGAGCTTCTTTCGGAATATACTGGCTCCCTTAAATTCTTTTTTTCAATCATTTTTCTCTTTTAGACATCTTCCTTTTTAACTATTAGTTGCCGAGTACATATTCCATACAAGAAATATGGAGCCTGTCACTGGCTTTATCAAACTTACAACTGAGTTGAAGAGACAGGATAGTTCCCTGGGAATGAATGATAAGGCAGCTTCTCTAAATCAGAAATGTGTAAGACAACTTGAGAGAATCATGTGAGAACTAGATGAGCTCTCACAGAAGACATCACCAGGTGAGCCCAGGATAGAAGACCTGGGTTGAGGCACTAGGGTACACCCAGAGTGAAGATATGGGGTTCCTGAAGCTTAGATAAAAGGCTAATGGAGGGGGCCAAAAGAGGGAATTTGAGGTGGAGGGAGGGAGTGGATTTTAATGGAGTCTGGATTGTTTTGGTGCCTGAGAAGTTGATGGCTTTGGATGGATTTCTTTGGGGAACAAAGGGTTGCAAGGTCAGGAGGGAAGGTGGGGTATTCTTGGAAGAGTCCCAGTCTTCCTTCTATCATATGGTAGTTAGCATCCCTCTCCCTCTGACCTGTGACGGGTTTATTCGGGGTTTATAAGGAACTTTCGCTACATCCCAAATGGCAAAAAGCAAGTAGAAACTGAATTCTGCCCCAAGAAGTCTTGCTTCTGAGTTATTAAGTTTCAATGTTTTCCAAAGTGCTTTCGTGCCTGTTGTTTTACTAAATGTTCTCCATGATCCAAGAAAGTCAAGAACTGTATCTCCCTGTGTTGTGATGAAGCCAAGGTCTACAGAAAATGAATGGCTTGCCCAGTGTGCCTCAGCTAGTGTATGGTGGTGCTGAATTACTGTCCTGACTTCAGTAACCGTTGTCAGAAATGTGAAGAAGCAATATTGATAAACTGTATAGAAAGTTAGAGACTAATAACAATACACTGATACAGGGCACACACTTGTAAAAGTCTTTTCAAGTCTGATCACCAACCACAGTGATCCTGAGTGTTGGGTATACTGTGAAGCTGATTGTTAATATCCTTTATCTTCCTGTTGTCCTTAAAATAGGGGCTGCTCCCAAATGTCTGTGGGAAATGGTCAGGCCATATCATTGTTACATCTAAGTCAGTAGCTAACATCCTACTTAAGTTCAGTTATTTATCTTCTGAGGTTTGATTTCTCGATGCACACCTACCATCTTGATGTTAGTGCATGGTAGCTAGTATTTAATGTACAAATGTATCCCTTTCAAAAGGAGAGATTTGAGATCAAAGACAATAAAGCTAACTCAGATTAATTTTTGCTATAATTTGTAAAATTTCATTTATTGGTCTGTTTTATTATGTTTAAATAACAGAAACACACTCAAACTACAGCATTTGTTTAAAAAAAACAGGGACTAAAAATGAATTTATTGAACTATGTAGCTAAGGGTTCTTCCCTGAGAAGTAGCTCTGGGATTACTTGTCCCAAGCGTTGATGGACACAGATAAATATGCAACCTTTTCCTCAGCTGGTCATGGCTTACACATTCTCACTGGCTCTTTGGATACTGGGCTGTTCCTGGACCAATAGCAGGGTCTGACAATGGGGATTTCTGACGAGGTGGGTCCTGGGACTTAGATCTTGGAGGATGTCAGAGGAATATTAACTGGCTGGTAATTCTATCCAGTCACGTGGAGTAGAGAAGACATCTTCCAAATAGAGAACTGATGTATCCAGAAGGGAAGAAGGGAGTCTGGCAAGGCAGGTACAAAAGGTGCCCACTGATAGTGGTCTTAGCACCTTAGACATTGTAATAGCGTTCCAATGAGATTAGCAAGGGAGATAAAGCCTCAATGAATCTTAAACCACAGGTCAACTTTCCTTCAAAACAAATTGTCTGACTCTTCCCCCTAAGTTGAAAAAGTCTCACCATCTGTAAAATGAGACAGTAATTACCATGTAAGACGAGATAATTCACTAAACTATGCTTGGCCCAAAGCAAACAATAAGCTCTGTGCTTGGCCCAAAGCAAACACAGGCTCAGTATTTGTAAGTTGCTTGCTTTATCTTAAACTAACATAAAATGACTATCTGTCTATCTGAACTTATCTCCTTGGATTCCTGGATGAACGAGCCAAACTCAAAAAAAAATAGTTGCTCAATTCTGTCTCAGTACCGGAGTCTCTAGGCAACAAATGACCACTTTTGTATGAGTGGCCAGCGCCTTTGGGAGAAAGATATTCCCAGAATAATGAAAATCATTCCAGCCACACACATATTGAAATTTACATTCCTGTTTTAAATAACCAACCAAACTTTCTTACCCTCTGAAGATAAATGACTGAAGTATGGGCAGCAATATGTTCTCTCTGGCAAATGTCAGATGCACGCCTTTCAGAACTGACACGCATGACGGGGCGGCTGTAAGAGCATCCCTGCTAAAGATTAATTGCATGGCTGCTTTGCAAAAGCATAATAACAGTTTGGAGAACATATGTTGCAAATATAGGTAGCAGTTTCTCATTGCATCCTGCAATGAGATGTGTGATGTCTGATGGAACATACGGTATTTAGCCTGGTCATAACCAAAGGTCCTGGAAGCCGGCATAACTAGGTCCATGTGGTATCGAACGAGGAGAACTGAATTTCACTGTCAAGGTGACTTTGGCTTGGCGACTCATGTTGTATTATAATGAGTGCTCTCGGTACAACCCTGGATATTGAAATCTTGGTTGCACAGTCTAGACCTGGAGAAGCAATTCCTGAGTGGTAGATCCAATTCATCTCCCCAGGCAATGTCACATATACCCATGATATTAACTATCATCTGTACGTTAATGGTTTCTAAATCATATCTTTGGCACAGACCTCGCTCCCAGACTCTGATGACTACAAATCCAAACTTATCAAATTTATCCCCTTGTTTACCCTACGGGCGCCTCACACTCAGCCCCCAACCCCCTGCAAAGAAGATTTTGGCCTTTCCTCTAGTCTATATACCTTTACTTCGTTGCTGTGTGAGGCCATCTTGCCCATTGTCCAGGACCCACTTTTGACTCCCGCTGTCTTACATCCACCTGACCTAGTTGGTGTCAACGTGAGCTGCTCCAGCTTTCTCGGGCTTTGTCTAATCTGGTTCTTCCCTTCTCCTCCTTACTGCAAGTCCACATCCTGCCTGGGCCACCTGTACCAGCTCTTACCTGGCACTTGCTTCTAGTCTCTCTGTACTGTTGTCTGTCCTTGAGACTTTTGCCAAAGGGAGATTTAAAAAATCGAGGCTGTTGTTTTCTGCTGAAAATTTCCACTGATACTTGATTGTACCTGAGATGAGCCTCAAGCTTCTAATAGTCCACATTAGTCATTCAAAGGCCAGGCCTCTGCCTCAGCAATATCCCTTCCCCCTGTTCTGACCTTGACCCCTCCATTGCTTCACAAGGGCGATGCAGTCTGATAAAAGAGTGTCAGGTGACTGTGTTACTTTGAAGTGGGCTTATATAAGATGTGATCGAGTGATGAACTAAATATGAAATCTCTCAGGCTGCTCCCGTGTAACACGGATTGCTGCATTATAGCCAGTTTTCAAATAAGTGGGGAGATACTGGAAAGACTGCAAGTATAATAGAGCGAATGCCCAAGCCAGTAACACCATTGCTCCTGTTGTTGTCAAGTAGAATGCATTTTGCCCAACTGTATGTGCTTTACATTTATACGGCTGCCAACACAGGAAGCTCATTCATACTATCATCACCACAAACCTCAATGATGCATCACCCTTCCACACCAGGGTGGCAGTATGTCACTCACAGTAGGAATTTCCAGCTCTGCTGGAATCTTAAGGGACCACTGCCCTTTGAGCAGTTCTTTGCTGATCAAAATTTTACACTGTACACAACTGCATTTCTGTTCACCAATAAGACACTTACTCAAGACTGAGACTTCCAAACAGAGGTGTCTCTGTGATTTCTTTTATTGCTGTAGTATTTAGCATGCATATCGGCTTTATTGATAGGTTATGTCTCACATACAGAGTGTCTCATCCACTCACCCAACACCTTCTTATTGAGCAGGTATTCTCTTCCTGACACTGGAGTTTTCTTTCTGATATCTGGGATCTAGGCCCTGGAGCATGCTAGTCAAGCACCCTGCCACTGATCTCTGTGTTTTCAGCCCTGACATTCTTTAATGCAAAGAATGCATCAGCAAAGAAGACAAATGAGGCTTCTGTGATCACCAAGTTTACAGTGTCTTTGGGAAAAGCAAAACTGAAACAAATTAGGAACAAACAGGTGAGCCATCGGGAAAAAGTGCCCTGTGTCTAGTTAAAATGGTGGGTTTTAGACAATGTTCAGATGCAGCTTAGGATGAGCAGCGGGAGCCTTCTTGTGGAGGGGGCATGCAGCTGAAGAGGGAGATGCAAAAGAAAGACCACGGTAAAATATCTTGGCTGGAATGTCCCAACCAGGGCAGAAGCTCCGGGACAGGAAGGTGTTTCGCAGGCTCTAGCACCTTATGGTATATGAAATGTATTTCAGAAATTCAATAACTGATTTGTCATTTCCTCTACCAAACTTTCGGAGGAATTTCAGATCCCTGCGGAACATGTCTCTTGCCCTAGAGCCTGTGATTCTTCAGACAAATTAGAAACGCAGAAAACGTTTGGGAAACACTGTACAGTAAGAGGGAGCCCCATATCAAAGACGGGGTGTTAGTGGTGGGTCAGAAGGAATTTAGAGAGGTAAGCTCTAGAAACCTCATCAAAATAGAATTTATGGAAGAGTAAGATATTCCAGGCCCATTCTGAAGAGTGGGCACAGTTAAGAATGCAGAGGGAAGAGAAAGGATGCCTTCCCAGAGGAAGACCACAGGGTGGTGCTGGGTGAAGGGAGATTTGGTGTGAGGGGCCGTAGGCAGGGAAGATTCTGGCCTAACTGAAGCTGAAGATTCATGCCATGGGGAGGAAGAAAACTGCCTGAGGGGGACCACGTTCCAAATCCTCTGGGATGGACCCGGGTTTGAGCTATCTGCCCTTGGGGGACTCTGGGTTTCCAGAAGAGACCAGCAGAATGTGTGTTGTGAGGCTTCCGACGTTTGCTAGTTAAGGTAGCATACAGTAGGAGGCTGGAGAGAGAAGCCAGTGTCGCGACAGTGGCTGGAATTTGGGGGTGGAGTGGGATGAGATGAATACGGCGAATAACAGGGCAATCTGGGGGGTGGGCTGCTCTATGATGGATTCCAGTTTAAATTCCAGAACGCCAGTGGTGGGGCTGCAGCGAGCATCGTGACCTCCACGCGCCACACTGGGTTGGGGAATAGAATCGGAAGAATCATAGATTGCAGTTCACTTAGGACCACCAAATTGAACGTGCTGTATGTAATGGAATTTTCTGGCAGCGAGGGCTGGTGGGAAGGTGGCAGTACAGGCTACAGTGGGCTGGCGATTAGATTCAGGTTGGGAGCAGGACTGGGGTGACGCGTAAATCCCGAAGAGAATGAAGAACAAGCCAAGCCGAGAGAGGGCGTTGGCACAGCTGGGACTGAAGTGAGTTCATGTTGGACCATGATGAAAGGCAGCACCGGCATGAGATCAGCACTACCTTGACTTTTCAATTAGCATTCCTTGTGTGTAGGATCTGGCCCGGCCTGGATGAAGCAGTCTTGGAGATTTTCTGCCAGGTATTCAGTACCGTTCCATTGTATGATGGCACTTTCCGCAGGGCAGCTGAGCTAAGAATATGCATAAGAAACTAAAATAAACTTCTCAAATCAGTTGTCGCTGTCTCTCTGTGTGTATGTGTGGGAAGGACCCTACATTTCTGCCGCCACCTTTACACTTTGTGACTTCAAATAATCACAGTCGTCTGCTCCCCAGTTCAGTGTAAAGAGTTCCTGTGGGGGTACAGTGGACTTGCCTGTGCTCTACACTGGAGGCTTGAGTGGTAAGACTTAAATACTGGAGTCTGTCATCTGGAAGTTGTCTTCACTCACACGTTGGGCAGTGGGTGCCCCTGTCACCAAAGCCACAGTGGTCTTTTCACAACAGCATTGAGGAGGCTCTCTGCACAATGCCTGGATTGCCCATAACATGACTGCTTATGCAATCTAAATGACTGGGCTACACACTGTCTCTGGGTCCCAAACCGTGCCTGAGGTGACAAAGAACTGTGTAAACCTCTGCTGAGGTCACTTCAGGAAGTCATGCAGACTTACCCGGGCTGCACTTTCTGGGTCACAGGTGTGTCCTTAAGGTGAGATTTAAGTTAAGGGCTGTTGAGAATCTGTGAATGAAGGGGGTTGAAGTCCGATTAATAAAAAAGCTCAGGGTCAGAAATTAGGGTTCAACCTGAAGACCCAAAAAGCAAAACAGCCAGCCACTAGCTCTTACTCAACCTCAATCTGAAATGGCGATCCTGCCTCCAGGAATCTCAGGATGAGACTGTGCCTGAGAGGTGCCCCACTACCACCTCCGTCTTGTATTCCTCTCTAGGCCTGGGATTAAAGGCATGCACCACTGGGATTAAAGGCATGTACCACCTTATTTCTATGGCAACTAGTGTGGCTACTGGGATTACAGGTGTGTGTTACTATAAGCGAGTCTGTAAGGCTGACCAATGGGGCTGCTTTACTCTCAGATCTTCAGGTGGTCTTTATTTATTAAAATACAATTGAAATGCCACTACAGGGGGTCAGCATTAGAAGAAGTTTTAGCCACCGCAACACACACTGACTGCCTATAACTTGATCTCATGTTGCTTGAAGGTCTTTGACTTTTTGATTTGCCACCTATCCATGTGGCTTTACTCAGAGGATACAGTCCATAATTGATTGGTTGAACAATAGGCTGATCTCTGAAGAAGCCAAGACTATGGGGGTGGGCACAGAGTTGCATGTGCATAGGTCTGGGTGCACATGCGTGTCAGACTCCGCCTCAATTACGGTTCATCAAAAGCCATCCATCCACCTTAATTGCCAGGTAGGGTCTCTCACTGGGACATGGAGCTCACTGGGATAGGCTGGTTTGAGAGCAAGCACTAGAGGTGTCCTACTCTCTGCTTCCCAAGAACTGGATTATAAGCACACGATGTGAAGGTGAATTGGGATGGCTGCCAGCAGCGTTTAATTGAAAAAAGAATACACCTTTTCATACTCTGTAGTTTCACATAGGATTAAACAGGACAAAAGAGGGTGTGTGAGCTAGTGGGTGTCATGAGATCAGGGGTTGAAAAATCTAGTATTGACCTTGACAATAGGCACCAGTCCACAAACCCTCTTTGGGGCCTGAACCCCTCCAAATCAGGTCTTTGTTGAATTTTATTTATCCTACTGCAAAGACTTTTCCTTTTGAATTTTTAGATTTTGCTCCAAGCTATATATCTGGGAATCACATGGTTAGTGCTATGCTGTGCTGCAGAGAACACCCAGGGTGTGTATACGTCTCTAGGAAAAGTCCCATTTGCTTGCTTGGTGACCCCTAAGGTCACTGAGTTTAGTTCTCATTGATTGTGGAAGCTGATAAAGCAATAGTCGTGCTTCTTCTACATGCTTGGTATTTAGACTAATAACTTGTTTTGTGTCTTTATTGCCCATGTGACAAGGTAAAAGAGGGACATAGTTTGGTACTAAGTCTCAAATGTTTTTTCCTTGTGTGGTACTTGAGTGTAATTGAGCTATAATGAACATGGCTAAGGTCATTTCCCAAGAATTAATGAACAGGAGGATGTGTTCTTGGCCAGAGGCTGAGTCTTTGGTCATTAACCTAGTTGGTCATTAATATTGTCCCAGAATGCTTTACACTAGGTTATTACAGCCCGCGCCATATGCTGTTACCGCAGGGAAACAAAAACATTACCTGTGTCAATAACTATTTGTTTTCTTTCTGTTCTCATGGCTACTGATGGAGGCAGCCATTTTAATGCTTTTTCCAAAGGCCTGAAGCACCAAGGTCATGAAGGAGAGAAAGGGAAGGGAAATCAGTAATTTGGGCTTTGCAGAAAGAAATCTCTGATTATAGACTGTGTGACCGTGTTCTTTCTCCCCAAGTAGCAAGCATGTGGTCTCTTCCTTTCCTTTTCCTGACTTATTCTTTTTCTCCTCTCCTCTCTTTTCCCCTCTTTACATTTTCCCTTTCTTAAACGATTTGTGGAGAATGTTAGGGAGACCGTGGTCAGTGCTGAGGATATCTGCATAAATCCCACTCGGTCCCTGCTGTCAGGAAGTTTAGAGTTTAGCTAGAAAGTCTAATAAACAACTAATTTCAATGCAGTCAGGTTAATGTTACAGCAGAGAAATCTCCATGTATGATAGAGCAAGGGAGCATAATACAAGGAACTCCACAGTGGCTCCAAAGGCTCTGGTGGGGTTTTGTTTTGTGGCAAGGTCTCGATAGAGCCCAGGCTTGCCTGGGATTCACTATGTAGTTGAGATTGCCCTTAAAGCCACATTATTTCCCTCTCTCCCAGTGGAATGCAAGAATTGTGGTGTACTCTCCCACATCCAGCTTCTGGGGAGATTTGAAGGTTTTGGTGAGTTTATGGAAGGCATTGGTAATAGTGGGGCATGGATCCAGGTAAAAAGAATAGAAATCACTCATTAATGCAAAGGAAAGAGTCCCAATTCCCAGCAACCGTGTGAAAGAAAAAGCCAAGATTTCCAGAGGCAGACATCAAATACCCTCTGAATACATGGTGAGGAGTTTGAACAGTGTCTGGAGTTCCATAAACAATTAGTCACAATTGTAAGCATGGAAAGATGTAAGGGGAACTGAGCTATAGAAATGTTACTCCTGGGGGCTGGAGAGATGGCTCAGGGGTTAAGAGCACTGGCTGCTCCTCCAGAAGACCTGAGTTCAATTCCCAGCAACCACATGGTGACTCACAACTATCTGTAATGAGATCTGGTGCCCTCTTCTGGCCTGCAGGCATACATGCAGGAAGAATACTGTGTACATACTAAATAAATAAAGCTTTAAAAAANGCTGGAGAGATGGCTCAGGGGTTAAGAGCACTGGCTGCTCCTCCAGAAGACCTGAGTTCAATTCCCAGCAACCACATGGTGACTCACAACTATCTGTAATGAGATCTGGTGCCCTCTTCTGGCCTGCAGGCATACATGCAGGAAGAATACTGTGTACATACTAAATAAATAAAGCTTTAAAAAATAACTATTTTTTTCTAAAAAAGAAATGTTACTCCAGAAATTTGACTTGAATGAAAATGTCTCAACAGGCAATGTTTGTACACTTGGTACTCAGCACAGTGAGGTCTGTGAGATGGGCCCTGTCTGGGGAAAATGGGTGGGCTTGGAGATTTCTTAGCATGGCTCTTCTTCCTATAGTCTCTCTGATTCCTGGATGTAGACATAGTGTGACCAGTACCTCTTCACACTCTGGCTTTCCCCATCATGGTAGACTGTATCTCTTAAAACTGTAAGCCAGAAGAAAATCTCTCCTCCCTTAAATTGCATCTCGTCAAATGGTTGGTCACAGCAACAAGAAACATACTTAATACAGGAGGTCACATGGAAATTGGGNAACTGGGTGCACATGCAAGGAGGACAGGATGCGTTCTCATGAGCTGCATGTAGGAGGGGACACAGTGGGATGAAGCATGATTAATAAAAGCACACAGAGAGAAATTGGGGTTCAACCTGAAGGTCAGAAAAGCGAAGCAGCCAGCCACTGGCTCATCTCTACCTCAGTCTGAAATGGCGATCCTGCCTCCAGGAATCGCGAATGAGACTGAGACTGAGAGCTGTCTCTTTCCACCTTACAATTCTCTCTAGGGCTGGGATTAAAGGCGTGCACCAGAGGGATTAAAGGTGTGTGTTACCGCTGCCTGGTCCGTAAGGCTGACCAGTGGGCTGTTTTGCTCTCTGATCTTCAGACAAGTTTTATTTATTAAAATACAAATGAAATATCACTACAGTGGGAGGCAGAGAGAGATGATTCATAGTGGTTCCCACTAATACGAAAGACAAAATGAACACTTGTTTTTAAAATTGTGTGTGTGTGTGTGTGTGTATACAGGCAAATATGCATGTGCCATGGTGCCCATGTAGAGGTCAGAGGACAACTTTTGAGAATTAATTCTTCCCTTCAGCCTTGTTGAGGAAGGTTCTTCTTGTTTCTGCCACTGCACAGGATACTGTAAGCCATCTGATCTGAGAGCTGATAATTTTGTCACTGTCCGCCATCCCCTTCATAGGAGTGCTAGGATTCCAGATGTGCATCACTACCTTTAGATTTGTTGTGACTTCTGGAGACTTGGGGTTCTCAGGCTTGCACAGTAAGCACTTTTACCCACTAAGCCTCATCTCTAGCCCTAAAATAGGACAGTCCTTTGATTCACATGCTGTGCCCAGGCTCTGGGTCTGGGTCCATCCTTATCCACTGGAGCAAAGTTTAGAGTTTTGGGAGCGAAATTCCAAGGTAGAGAGAGACAAAGGAAAAGGTTATAGATATTCAGAAGACTGATAGTGTGCTGAGCCTGTAAGTGGTATAAAAAATTGAAAAACTTTAGGAAAAGAATAAAACAGTCATATTGTATTTTGTCTAGGTCAATCTGCCAATGATGTGTAGAAAGCTATGGAAGGAATCAAGTTGAAGAATAGCAGTCAAATCAAAAGTGCTTTGCATTTCATTTTATGTGAGGCAGGGAATGTTTAGGCTCACATATCATACACACACAGAGACTCACAAATGCATTTGTATCTTTGTGTTGGATAAGGAAGTAGATCTCAAGAAGAACTGGTTTCAAAGGTCTATGCTTCCTGTGTTTGGCATATGTTCTTCTCAGGAACTCTTGAGTCCTAGTTGAGATGTTCATTTTTAGGTGGACATTCATGTGGGAAGCTGGAGAAGACTTCTGGGCTGGGCGGACATGGTCTATTCAGGATCTTCAGTATCCGGGTGATGGTTAGAGGAACATGAAAGGATGAAGACAAACCAAGGAGGGTAGAATGGAGCATCTGAGAGTCACGGATGAGACACAGGAGGCAAGGACACTGAGAAGGGCTGCACGAGAGGGGAAAGAGAAGAACGAGAGGGAGATCCAGGAGACTATACCATACTAAATGAAAGGAGAGTAGAAAAAGGTCAGGAATGAAGACAGACTGATCAGTCCTTAGGTGCAGCAGACAGATTAAGGAAATTAAAAACAAAAAACTACCTAGCAGATGTGTCAATCTGCGTGGTAGTGAAGACCTTATATTGAGAAGCCATGGGAGTGAGGTAGTTTGGAGAGCCATGTTTGAAGGTGGCTATTGCAGTGGAACTACAAGGTAAGCCAAGTAGATACCCAGAGAAGGCCTTTCTAAGAGATGGAAAGGGAAGGTGTTGGATAGTTGCTTGAGGACTGGAAGGAAACAAGGGAAGGATTTCCGAGTTGGAGAAGTTGTGAGAATGATTGACTCAAGAAGATTAAAGATGAAAAATATAAATGGAAGAACACTGACAGTTTATGGCTCTCAGCAGATGCAAGTGGCTCCAAATATCATATCTGTTATTACCATGCTCAAGAGCAGAAAGAATAGCACTAAAAGCTCTTCTGCGGCCACCTCCTTTTATCACAAAGCAAAACCTCCCCCCAAATTTCTCAGACTACTTCTTACTTTTCTTGGGCCAAATCAGAACACTGTATGTGATGAAGTGTAGGCTTATCACTCAGTTATGTTGCCACAATTCTCTCTCCAAAATTATTTGCTAAGTGATAGAGGCCAGGGATCTAAAAATGCATTTCCTAGACTTCCTTGTAGCTAAGGTTCAATATGTGACCTGGTTTCTACTAGGCAAGCTCACTGGTTTCAGACTTAGCAGAAGAAAGTGGGGCAACCTGAGGCAACAGTTACAGGGTAGGTTTTCTTGGAACAAGCTGGAAAAAATAGTTCATTTTGTAGATAAGCTCTTATGGAAGTGCCAGTAACTGGCCTTTAGTGACAAAGGTAGCAATTGCATATCTAGGGTGGTTTATGTTCTCTGAGAATCTCGAGGTATGTTGGACATTATTCTTGGTTATCTAACTCCCCAATGTCTATTTTCCTGTTGTGATCAAGTGCCTTGACAAAATTAGCTTAAGAGAGAAAGGGTTCGTTTTTGACTGACAATTCTAAGTTAGTAGAGGGGAAATCAAGGCAGCAGTAGCTTAAAGCAACTGGCCACCATACATTCAAAGTCAAGGAGAAGTGAGAAATACATGCACGCATGCTCAGTTTCTTCTCTACTTATACATTGTAGACTTCCTGCCCAGGGAAATTAGCCACCCCACAATTATGATAGATTTTCCCACATCACTTAATATAATCGGATCATCCCTAACACCTATGTTCAGAGACCCATCTCCCAGGCGAGTCTAGATTCTGTCAAGTTGGAAACACTAACTATCACACCTATATATTCTCTTCCTCCTTTGTGTGTGTGTGTGTGTGTGTGTGTGTGTGTGCGTGTGTGTGCATGTATACCTGCCTGGTATGTTTGTGTGCAGGTGTACATAGCAATGATGACGCATGTAGAGGACAGAGGTTACCATTAGTTTCTTTCTCAATTTCTTCTCCACATTAGATTTTGAGATGGGGGGGTCTCTCACTAAATCTAGAGCTTGCTTACTTTGGCTAGACTGGCTAGCCGGCCATCCCTGGAATCTACCTGTTTTAAACCCCATTACCATCACCAGGGTTACAGGTTTGTGTCAGCTATGCCCAACTTTTTATGTAGGCCCTGGGGATCCAAACTCGTGTTCTTGTATTTATATAGTAATCACTTTACCATTGAGCCAACTCTCCAGCTGACTCATGTATTCTTATCTTTCTAGAACCTGGTCATAAATGTCTCTCTGCTTAAATAAATTAAAACTGGTTTTGTTGACTGCAGCTAAGAACTCTAAACAAAGGCCTCCCCAGTTTTCTTGGAGGTGACAGAAGAGGTAGCTGATAGTTTTAGTCTTTCCTGGTTGCAAAGGAGAAGTATATTAAAAGCTACTACATAGAGAACCAAAAGCATCATCTGTTGGTTAATGTAGGCATAGTGGGAATGCAAGGAAGTAGGACAGACTAGACAGGTGTTGCCTTTATTTAGGACATGAACTTTTCCACAGGAAGCCCAAAAGACTCAAAATGTAATTTTTATTCTGTGAAAATGGCTTATATAAATAAAGAGTATAAACCTAGCCTAGTTTAATCTCTTGCCATTACAGGCTTCACTCCAGTGATGTACTCCGTCTATATCTGAGCACAAGGGTAATGAAATAGTTAGAATCTGATAAAGAAAGAAAGACACAACACTTTTTAAAACCGAGTACTATTATTTCAATTGTGATCATATAGACATAAAATACTATCATAAAGATTTTGAAACTCCCTAGATCCTCAGCCATATACATCTTCAGTCTAAACCATTTGAAGTGTGAATATCATAATTTAAAAATCCCTTCTGCAGTTTTTAAAATAAAAACAAATTTATGGTTCAAATGTTCTTAAATATAAAGGACTATAAAATTAAAGCAAGCTTACATCCCATCCCAGCATAGTTTCTTGTGTATCTTATAGAAATTCCCTGTACACTTATGACCTCTTTCCTTGTCGGTCCCTACAACTCAATCACATTCTTTATAAAGGCTGTGCTGCTTTTGTTACATGAATGACTCATAATATATTTAATAGTCCCTCATTGATGGGCATTTAGGCTATTTAAATATATTATAATTGCAAACTACCCTACCATGAACATTCATGTGCAGACATCTTTGTGCAAAGGCTGGAGCATGGCATGGAACAAAATTCCAGATGGCGAATGATAGATCAAGACTTTACCTCCTTAAATTTTTATAAATATTTATAAATAATATTACTACCTTCAAAAAGGGCAATGTGCCAAATTTTTAAAATTTTCTACTTTGGAAGTTCCAGTTGAGAAAGACCGGTTTGTATGCGCTGGTGAGAGAAGTGAGCTAGTCTCTAAAGGGTATTTATAATCTTACTGTATAAACAATTACAGCATTAAATGTCTGCAAAATTCAAGTGGAAAATGAGCTGAGAATATCAATTGCACATCTGCCGCATCTCAAAGGCAGATGGCCTTTTAATTTTATATCCCAAGAATTGTACTGAAATTTCATTCCCTTCGTCAGATCACTCCCTCACTCTTTTTACTTCCACTGAGAAAATGGATTGTCACACTTTTCAAATATCAAGTCGATTTTAACATAAATTGCCAGGAAATTATCGTTCATCTCTTACTAAGCAGATACCAAGAATTGATTGACATTTAACCCATGAACCTATAAAGAAGACACTAAAAGATGCTATCCCTGTTGTCAAGGACCTTGCCATCTAGGTTGAGACATCAACATTTAAAACCGAATGGTGACATGCCAGATGAAGAAGAATGAGTGCTCTGCTGTATAATTTAACTACCCACACTTGGACAGACAAAGCAGAAAGAGATTGTTTTTCATAGGAGCGGCTGTCATAGGCTCTTAGGAGACAGATGGGTGTTGGCTTGGACTGGGACACAAGAAAAAGGCAGAAAAGCAGGGAGAAGGAAGGGTGAACAAATGGAGTTGCGTGGTGTGTAGGATGGAGGGAGATGTGTGAGATTATGCAGATATGCGAGGAGAGAGCAGGACCACGGAACAAAAGACCCTGCTTGGAGTAAATAATAGGGAGCAGCATGAAGCTACCACAGACGACTGACAAGGGCGTTTGATGAAAGAGGTACATGCTGTGTGCAGGATGCTCCAGCAGAATCAGACAGGCTCAGGTCTGTCTCTCTCACACACCAACAGGCATTACAATTGACATGTTAGTGTCACACACATGTGATGTGACCCTTATGTTCAAAGCTTTCTGAATTTATCTAAATGTATTGAGTTCACAGAGGTTGACATAGCTGTTTCCTGAATATCTGCCCAACAAGTGTTATTTCAAAGAAGACTTGGGTGATGGTAGGAGTCACCCAACAAAGGGATGAATGGGAAGGCCAGTGCAGGGTTGCAGGTGTATGGCCACAAAGGGCTGTGTTTGTAGAGAGGGACACTGCTGGTGACATTCAGGCTTGGGGATAAATAAAGAAGGTAAATCTGCAAAGTAACCCAGCAAGTGGTTACTTTGGTTACAAGTGGTCATAGCACCCAACCTCCTTCCTGAGTACTAAAGAGCCATGAAACACCGTCCAGGACAGTGCTCCACTCGGGGATTTCAGTGTGAACAGGTTGAGATCATAAAGCAAGGAGCAACAAGTCAAATAATGGGAGAGTCAGAGAGGCAGACAGAGATGCTGTGGAGATTCACAGAAGAGGTCTCAGGTGACTGAGGAGTCAGGGTAGCACACAAAGTGTGGGACCTCGAGGAGGTGTTAAAGCCCAGTGTTGGACAAGACTGGCTGGGAGAGTGATGCCCCATTATGGAAGCGAGCAAGAACAAAGGAAATCGCTAGTTCATTGGACAGCAATCGGCTTGCTGGGCATTTAGGTGAAGTACAGGGACAAAGGAAGGTGTATGAAAATCGGAGCATAAGGGGTTGTCTTTTAGTCTTTTCTTTCATTCTAGTATGAATCGGGATCAGAACTCATTACATCCCCATTCTTGTTTGTACATCTGTGAATGTGTGGTGGTGGTGGTGGTACATGCGGAGGCCCAAGGTTAACAGGATCTTCTTCAATTGTTCTTCACTTTAGTGTTTTATACAGTCTATCCCTGGATCTGAAACTCGCTGATTTAAATAGGTTTACTAGGTAATGAGCCACAGAACTCTTCCTATCTCAGTTTCTACAGAGCTGAGATTCTGGGCACATACCCGACACCACCCACCCATATGGGCTCCAGGGGTCTGTCAGACTCAGGTTCTCATA
>LOJH01000772.1:64795-83614 GCA_001685095.1 Ellobius talpinus
GAAGGAAGGAAGGAAGGAAGGAAGGAAGGAAGGAAGGAAGGAAGGAAAGGAAAGCTGCCATTCAATACCAGTTAAAAGGAATTTGGGCAGGAGGCTCTGAGTTTGCAGTTTGTATCAATCAATAGTGCAATTTGGTTATCAATAGATTCTGAAAGGCTCTTCCAAAATGGCTGCATTTAACTGTAGCTGAAGGTGACAAACGAACCTCTGATGAAGAGTCCTGTTTTCTTTAAAAAACTGAGTTTCAGCAGCTGGGGAGATGGTTTTTCCCTTAATTGTTTGAACCAATGATTGCCAACCAGCAGTGTGTACCAACAGCAGCAAAGAGTAAAAACCTCTGCCTTCGAGCAATATGGCCTGGTTTCAAGTATTTTCCATTTTCTTGGGCCCTATGTCAGAAGGGAGCAAACTCTTCCTGGAGCCCAAAATAAATACCTTCCTACAATTGCGAATTTCCTA
This sequence comes from Ellobius talpinus, assembly GCA_001685095.1. Lineage (NCBI taxonomy): Eukaryota > Metazoa > Chordata > Mammalia > Rodentia > Cricetidae > Ellobius > Ellobius talpinus. The sequence goes on from LOJH01000772.1 coordinate 65,255, forward strand.
ACTTCTCTTCTCAACCATTCTCCTAGGTTCCCCTTCCCTTCATGCTTGAGTCCCTTTCCCCCACATATACATTTCTGTAGGTTGAGGGTTTCTGATATATAAAATAAACTATAGTTTTTGGTCAATAGATAAATCATGTCACATTTTCAAGAACTAGAGAAGTGTAAGATGAGGAATATAAACACTTCAGCTCAAGCAAAGCCTCGGCGAGTATTTACTGGGTCACGATCCTTCTCTTTATCCTTTCTGCATCAACTATAGTCTCCTCATAGCGGCATTGGGTTGATTTGTGGATTTAAATGGCAGACCAGACATATTTAGCACCTTTCCATGTAGAAAATGCTCAGTGTATGACATAGAAGGCCCTTGTCTACATTACCTAATATCCATGGTTGCTTAGGCATTGCTTACTGCCTGTCATTAGAATGTCTGTAGACCCAGCATTGGACACATTGGCCCAATGTCTTGGTCAGCAGTTTGTGGTATTATGAGATTTACCTGATTGCTATGTTTGGGTCCTGTGCATGTGCATATCAATCTATGGGCTTCTTCTTAGTAAACACATTTTTCACAAGGATAGAGCTAGTGGCCTGTGTATGTTGGAGAAACACATTTTTCACTTTCCTTTCCTTTTTTTCTGTTTGATCGTGATTGATGGTACATGTTTTTGGGTCAATCATTGCTTCAGTGAACACCCAGAGTGGCTCAGCTAACAACATGAGAGGATGGAAAACGTGGTTGTAGATCATGAAATAAAGAACTGCTACCCATAGATGCCAAGAATGAAATTATACATTTTTCCAATACTACTTTCCCCAAGGACATAATCCTTAGGGAAGTGGTAACCAGTCAAAGCCAATGGGTACCACTGATCCTCCAGTTGTAGGAATGCCCATGGAACACAACCCTGCAGAGAACAAAGTTAGGGCCTAGAGACTATGTGGGACAGCTGGGGCTGTTACGCCCTCATGATGGGAATGTATAATGGAGCAGCTATAATGGGAACAAGCATGTCGAGTCCTTTAAAAACCTTAAAAATAGAATCATTGTAAAACCCCACAATTCTCCTTCTGGAATTGAAAGTGGATCTTGGGAGCTTCTTGTACACCATCTTTGTAACAACATTTCAACAATGGTCAAGAGCTGGGAGCCATCCAAGCTTCCACCAGTGGTGAGCTGGTAAACTTGCAGCATGTACATGCAATGAAATGTTCCTGAGCCTTAAAAAGGAAAAAAATGTGACATATACCACGATATGAACAGACCTTGAGGACGCTATACTATGTGAAACGAACCACTCACAAAATATGCAAATCTTACGTGGCTCTACTTATGTAAGGTACTTATGATAGTACAGTTCAGAGAGAAAGTGGAATGGTGGCTGTAGGGGTTGGAAGTTATTGGGATTAGAGAAAAAAAGCTGTTGGAAACCTAGTCCTCCACTTCTTTTTTGTAAATCTTCAGTCACCTTATCTCAGTTATAGTAGATGCCTGTGTCCTTCTGTTGAACAAAGGAAATAAGGGGCCTTTGGAGGAACATTTTGAAAAACTTATCAATATCACTTTTGCTACTGAGTGGCCCTGTGGTTGGGCACAGACATTGTCACTTGACAAGGGCTATTGGGAGGATTCAGTGGTGGCTCATTTGGATAAATTTGGGCACCTTAGATTTGGCTACATTTGAAGAATGGAATTCCTTTTGGAGAGACCTTCATTTACACCATCTAGTTTCCCTGTTTCTTCAAGATCAAAGCCATTTTTTTCTGAAAGATCTTGTCAAGTGTTGCTCTTGAGAGTCCCTATATTTGGATTCAAAGCTTAACTGTAGGGCTTACTGCTGACCTTGTTCTGTTCCATGAAGGTACTTAAAAAGGATTTCCTGATGCTATCTATCTATCTATCTATCTATCTATCTATCTATCTATCTATCTATCNAGAGAGAGAGAGAGAGAGAGAGAGAGAGAGAGAGAGAGAGAGAGAAGATCTGGAAAACTTTTATAGTGTGATTAGATCTCAACAGTGTCCTGTTTGGATGTTCACCCAAGCATCATCAGTTAGTATTTATGAGTTTATATGCAACTTCTGAACTTAGCATATTTTAGCATATTCTATCTCATTTGGTCACTGGAATGACTTCAACTTTTAACTTTAGAGACTGAATAGCCAGGAATAACTTTATCTCAGCACTCTCTGTGAAAGATGACGATGATACTTTGTAAGAAAAGGTTATTGCTTGACATTCTAGGATGTTCATATGTATTAATGAGTTAAAGCTCCTAAAATCTGGTTAAAATAGGCCCTGTTATTGTCTCATGTTTTGCACTGGAGGAAACTGAAGCATTGAGAGGTTCAGTAGAGGTAGAATTCAGGGTCTGACTGCAGAGCCCATGCTCATAACTTCCATGCTGTGTGGGGACAAAGTTCCTTTGACCCAGAGTGTAAAGACCTTAGTCAGTACATCATACAGTGACAATAGCCTTTCCATGTAGCTCTCCTCTGATTCCATAGGAATTCTCTAGAACATATGAGTTTGGTCTTCCACTTGTACTTTTACATAAACCAACTGGTTTTAGAATCTGTCAATATTTGCAGAACCATCTAGGGAAGCTCAATGCAAACATTGGTACAGTTTTATTGTGTGTTTGCCTGCTTGCTCCACATATGTCTGGCCTTTGGATTCCTGCCCTTCTCCAGGTTTGAGTACTAACAGGACGTGACCCAAAACTCCACTAATAATCACATTTTTGATCCAGTTGCTGCGAAATGCCCTCAGTAAAGAAAGCATTCTTATGAAACCTGTCATTGCCAAGAGATGTTACTCTCTCCCTCCCTACCACCTACCTAACATGGACTTTAGCTTTATTGTCTTCTCCTTAAGGAGGCCACTCTGCCTCTTTGCTTGGAGCTAGTCTTTCATTTCATAGCATGCATTCCTTTCCTTCATGGGAATTCACAATATTTTACATTGATGGCCCTTGTGCATGTCATTCAAATGCTGATCTGCATTACTGGATTACACAGCTCAATGAGGACAGGGGCTGAACCTGTCTTGGTCACCACAGCAGGCTGATAATTAGCCTCGTGTCTGGCTTGTAGAACTATCACAGGAAATCAATAAGTATAGAGTGGATCTTGGGGTTAAAAAGAAAACAAGACTGTGCAGAGTACCTATTCATGTGTATGATACCGGGCAAGCAAATACGGGGCAGGACGTTTATGTGATAGATAGAGTAGAGCCCAGAAAAGTCATGCTTGTGTTAGTCCGTCATAGTTCTCAGCTGGCTCTCTGTGTAATTGGAAACTGACTGGGATGATAGATAAAGTAATTTGTTTTCACATATGAGTTACCTGGACAAACCTGGCTGTTGAAGAGACCTAGCAAGGACCTTGAGCTCAATACTTTATGCTAGGGAAATGTAGTCTGCTTGGAAAGGAGAAAATAGAACAACTGGGATTTTATTCATTCACTTAGGGTGCATTGACAGTGTTCTTCCGTGGGTTCTGGGATAAGTGTGTTCCTTGAGAAATTATCCTTCAGGTTTGCCTTGGTGTATTCTCTTTTTCATGTCTTTTTGTCTTCGGTGCCTCTTTGTGCCACAGAAAGCCCACCTACTCTGTGATGGCTTTGTTCCCTTGCTCCTCACTTCCTCCTCCCTTGTCTTAGCTTAGGCAAAGTACACTTTATTGAATTCTTCTAATCTTTCCTGACAGATCAATTCTTCTGGGCTCTTAATTATTCATGTGGCTCTCCCTTGAATTTCCTTCAGGCTACTGGCTCTTTTGAGGCAGCTGGCTAGCTCGACTGAGGCAGCTCATTTATTTCCCAGGAGGTGGGCATCTGTACTCAGGGCCAGAGCCCTAGGAGGGCAGATGGGAAGGATGGCTGAGGAGGCAGGGAGGTAAGATCTCCAGTGGGGAGATGAATTATAAGTCTTGTTTTAAAATTTGACTGTCCCACTTATTGGTCTTCAGACTCCCACGAAGTTAGTCAGCTACTTTAGCCATCTCAGTTGTAAAGGGTGGTGCTGAAGGGGAGGTTCATTCATGCTCAGGTCATCACAAATATTAGTGCAGCGTCACAATTGGCAGCTCCTTGGGAACCTTTAGCAGTGTTGTAAGCAGCAAACTTTCCTTCTCTAGCATGTAGCCTTCCACACAATAGCTTCTCCATGGCCATATGCCTGTATTCATGCCACTGAGTCAGCTCAGTCCCATGAGATAAGGGTTTATAGCTATAACACACTCACAGTGACACAAAGTCTCCATGGAAACTCAGAGAGAAGTCAGCCTCTGGAAGACAATAGGATGAAGACCTTTCAGCACAAGAAGCTTGTTGTCTTATTTCTAGATTATAAAATCAGCCTCCTAGCAATTCGCATCTCTCATCAAATAACCATTCTCCCAGACTGTCTCAGCCAGAACACTGGATATTTTATGACCAAGAAAAGGACTCAATCCTGGGTAGTGTGGGACCTTTGATACCCTGCATTGAACTGCCTTTCCCCTAGTTCTGTAAGTAACTCCACCATAAAACTAAACTACAGACACCATTTTATTCTGGGATAATGCCATGGTCACCTTTTTCTTTAATCTGGAATCTGAAGCTGTTCCCTAAATGGTTTCACTTTACTGTCCCCGCCTCATTTATATGTCCTCCTCCCACATATGTGGCGCCTAACAACAGCTCCCTGTCCTCTGGTAGGTTCTTCCACACATAGGCCATTGTTCTATTGCTTCCTACCTTCCACTGTGTCTTCAGGTTTACTTTGACCTATAAAATCTATTAGCACAAATTCAGCCAAATAGCTAGCCAAAAGTCAGAGTAGAATCACAAGGCACAGGTGCCTAGCAGACAGATCTATTGGTTGCTAGGCTGAAAAATTGTGTCTTAATGATACTATGTGAAAATCTACATGTGAAGCTGAGACTACAGCCCTGTGCTAGAGAACCTGCCTACCGTGTATGAGGCTCTACGTTCTTTCCCTATCACTGAGTGGGGATGAAGCTACATGAAAAGTTGGCAATGGTGGACTTATATTCTCTGTGTGGTCAAATGGCTGCTTCCAGCACAGAGAGCATTGGGTACCCCATTCAGCAGAGAATTCAGCCATACAGATACTGAAGGCCAGTTGCAAGTTTCTTTGTGTCTTTTTTTTCTATGGAGAAAATAGCCCTCTCTATCAAAGTCTGTCAAAACTGAGAAGATAAAAGCTGAACCAAGAAGATCCAGTGGCTGTCCTTATGCCTGTGCCCCCAATGTCTGTTACTTGTCTGATTCATTTAGGCATCTGAACATGGGGATAGTGGCATAATACATAAGCTGACAAGCTCTTTCTGTAAGGCATTAGATAGTAAACATTTAGGATATGGAATTATCTTTGCAACTGCACAAACAATCTTAGATAATGAGTGAGCAGAAGTTCCAATAAAACTTTATAGATAACAGTAAGGTGTTAGGCCATTGGGCTGCATTCAGGACATCTCAAATCCCTATCTAGCCCATGCCTTTCATTTCACAGATGCTAAAGTGCAAACAGTGCATCAGCTGCTAATTTGTTACAGAAGTGATGCTATGATCTCCACCTGTCAGGGGCGGAGAGAAGGCTCAGTGGTTAAGAGGGGCTGCTCTTCCAGGGAACTTGGATTCAACTCATAGCACCCATATGATGGCTCACAACCACCTGTAGCTCTGAGAGGACCTAATGCCCTCTACAGGCCTCTACAGGCACTGCATGAATGTGGTGTACAGACATACATGCAGGTAGAATGCCCATCCACATAAAATAAATACTACAAATAATGTATTTTAAAAGCTTAGGAATTCACAAAAGCCCTGTATAAATACCAGTACTTCATGGTCTCATTCGTCTTCACCCCAGGATCTACAAAGCCCCATTCCCTCAACTCCTAGGAACTCTACCTTCATCCATGCACCTGGCACTCACTCAGTCATACATAATATTGTACATCTTACCACTGCTGCCGGATTTAAAGTCCTTACTTTGTGTGTTTTTTTAACAATACCCCGACAACATTTCAAAAAAGTATTTCACATAAAGTAGGTACTTTTAGCCTATGCAAATATTTAGAAATAGATGGGATCTAGTGTGGGGAATACAAGATACTTGGAGTAGGAGCTTTTAGTGGGTGTGGATGATGGAAGGCATTGAAGACAGTCTTTCTCCACCTCCCAACTTAGTTTTTCTGTGCCAACTCTAGGAATGTGTCAATCATGACTCCTGGCATGATTATATCTCTTATCCTTATAACACAGAGATCATGTCATCATGTTTTGACTTCACTACTAGACCAGACTCCTTCTACAACTTTTGTTCCTGCCCTACCAAATACAGGGGTGGCATTAAAATGCTAGGTAAAAGGAAATGGTATGGCTTGCTCGCTCTTTCATTTTAATAGTCATGTGTCTTAGAATTACTGTATCCATCTCTTTTGATACAATTATTATTTTCTAAATTGGAAGGCTGAGTTCTATACATGTTCTTCTTTTATATACTATTGACCTTTTTAAAGAAAAAAAAAGATTTTTTTAAAAGACAACCGAAAGGATCCTATGGAGATCTGATACTTTCTGTTTACATCAGAGATGTGGTTGGTGAGAGATTAGAAAATAGGTTTTGTCACATGGTCTTTTTTCTTCAGCTGCTCCTGCATGGCTGCAGCACTGTGACCTAAAGTGCTGTGAAGTTGTGTGCAGGCTCACTGAGCTCAGTGCTTGTCAGGCAATGTCTTTCGCGGCACAAAGGAAATAGTGGAACTATGTACTTCCAGTTACATATTTAGAAAGGTGAGAGGACTGTGGGAGACAGTGGGGAATGGTGCATGCATTGTATTAGCTTTGTTTCCCTTCATGGCTCCTCTTTAGCACCATGATGAAGACAGAGATGGGAAGAGGGAGGAACGGATGGTGAAGATGCCCAACAGTGGGCTGGGAATGGAGTGCAGCTGTGCATACTTACGATGTGAACGAGGAGGTAGACAGTCACTCAGGGAGGAATCAGCTTTGGGCATAAACGCTCATTTACTTTAGCAGTTTTATAAGGACCCAGAGGTACGGCTGCCTTTCACTGGTATGCCTGAGATCCTCTGGGTGATGTCTATATCATCCTCAATGAACTTGATCTCTGAGTGTTGCCTGTATTGTAAGGAGGTAGAGTTGGCTGATACTTGGGGGCAATTTAGAATCAGGTAACAAAGATATGTTGCTATCACATAATGGCACTGACTGCTAATCCATGAAGAAAAATAATTTATTTCTTCTAGTTCTGGTGAGAAGTCCAAGACTGAGAAGCTACATCTGATGTGTTTTTTCTCTTGCTGCATCCCAGAGTAGGACCAAGCAAGAATGCCAGTACAAATGTCTTTCCTGTTCTGAGGAAATCAATGCCACAGTGGGGAGAGCAGAGCATCCTCTTAACCATATCCCACCCTAATTGACTCCCAAAGACTCCAGTTCCCAATAACATCAACATAGGGATTTGAGGATTATATTCGCAGTAAACTTAGAGGAGGGCACATTCAAACCACAGCAAGGCTGGAGTACAGCTCAGTGCAGTGGCAGCATGCTTAGCCAGTATGACATCCTGGCTTCTGCGGTAGAGGAGAAAGAAAAGAGACAGAGAAAGAGGAAGAGAGGCACCGGTGCTCAGTAGACACCCAACAGGGGCTGGGAAGATGGCTCATCAGGTCAAGTAGATGCTGCACAGATGTGAGCGTCTAAGATCAGACCTGCATAAACAGCCAGATGTGACCTTGTGCCCCTGGGATCCCAGCACTGGGAAGCAGAGACAGGAAGGTCACAGGCACTTGTTGCCAGGCAATCTATACTCAAAGAAGGTCCAGGTTCAGTGGAATACCCTGTCTCTAAAAAAAACCTTGAGGGTGGGATGAGGAAGACTGCAGTCAACCTCTGGCCTCTGTATAGCTGTGCAGAGACATGGCCCCTGCACACATATACACACTCATGCAAAAAGGTAGACTGGGGCCCGGCAGAGGCAAGGATAGAATGACCTTCCCAAGAAGACAGCAAGAGTGAGTGAGGATGGTGGAGAGCGCCCTCTGCGGCATTTCATCTCCTAGAGCAGGGGGCCTGTCTGACAGTCACCTTTCTACCAAGTACTAGCCCATATCTGTGCCTTTGTCTACACGTTCTTACCTGTGAGTAGCCTTCTTCAGTCAGCTATGAGTATATTGCCTTGGCCAAAGGTGGTCACAGGAAATACGCTCATCTGACAACGTGTTTCTGACTATATGCTTCTCCAGGCTCCCTGGGCTCTGTTTTCCTTCTGGAGGAAGTTGAGTTATGACCAGAGTTGAATCCTCTGCAAGGCCCAGCACTTCTTTCTGTATTTTTTTTTCTTATAGCCAAGAAGATACTTTTGGATGAGCTATTATAAAGATCAAAGCAGTGATAGGGAGAAAATAAAAGCAAAAATTCTTCTTTTAAAAAATTGTTCTTAGGGAAGGAGAGCTCAAAGATGTCCCTACATTTCCCAGGAGATCATTGGGCTCCTTTGATATCAGCCAGCTTCACACTGCTGAACCCCTCTTCTGCAGCTCCTTTCAGGAAAATTGGGCTATTTTGTTGGAAGCTTACCATATTCAATTTGGGCGTGTCTTAGAATATATATATATATATATATACACAGCTCTTTTCTCATTAAGTGTTCTCTTTCTTTCCCTCCCTCTCTCTCTTCCTCCCTCCCTCCCTCATTCCATTTCTTCCTCCCTCTCTAAACCTGGAGTGCATGATTTTTCAGCTCTACCAGAAGCCATCAACCCAACAACCTTCCTCTCTCTAACCCCTCAACCTCTAATGATGGGGTGACGGGCACACACAGATATGTCTGATGCTGTATGATGTTGAAGATCCGAACTCAGGACTTCAGGCTTACCCAGCCCTCTTACCCACTGACCCATCTCTTTAGCTCTTTACTGTTTTTATTCTGTGGAATGGAAATGGGGAAAGAGCTGCATGATGGAACATTTGCCTAGGATGTGCAAGAATCTGTGTTTGACTTCGCACATTACACCCCCAAAAGGTGAAAGAAGCAAGACTTCTGTATTATCCCTCTCAATGCACTCTTTCCAGAAGGACATTGGCATCCACTGTCCCTGCCACAGTTGATTTTGTAGACTGTGTCCATTCCTATCTCCTAGAACCTGACATCACTGGATAAAGGCCAATTCAAGGATTGGGCAGTGCCTTTGTGTCTGACGAGGAAACTCCTGCACTGGGAAGTGAACTAAGTAAGGTGAGTTCCTTAGTCTACTGGAGTCTGGAGCATTGAACTGAAGGCAGATGCTGAATTGGAAAGTTCAGGAAATACAAGGACCAGAATGAGCACAATAGGCCTCTTATTTGAATACAAAAGAGCAAAACAAAGCAAAAAACCAACCTATATCTTCTCTTGATTCTTCTGTTCCTTAATAACTCTTTATTAAATTGGAATAAATTAGATCTTTACTATAAGTTAAATATTTTAACAGTTTTAGGGGAAAAAATTCCTCCTTATAAATCAGGATTCCATAGTGACATGATGGTAGAATCATGGGAAACTCCCCCACCTTCCTGCATGCCAAAGAAAGATTACAAAGTGCCAACACCAAGCTGCGTGCTGGATTCCCTCATTCCTTTCCCTTTACGAAAACCCATTCAAAGACCAGAGTTTGTAGCGCTCCATCCTCCTTGGCATCAGTATTTTAGGAAGGGAGGTAATCTCATCACTAAAAACATTCTATCTCTATCAAACTTGTTTCTGCATCTGTTAAAATAAAGCCAGGAATCCTAGCTTAGTGCCTCAGGGAAGTCACCAGCCTGGATTGCAGATCCTCAGGAAACCTGCTGAGTGATACACAGGGTAGACATCATGCAAATGGAGGACCCAATCATAGCCACCCTCAGCACACCTGAGCCCACTGTAACCTTCCAGTGGCCTTCCTGGGAATCAGATGAGAGCTGGTATTTAATAAAGCTTGTGTTGCTAGGAAGAGCATAGCAGCTAATCTTACCGGGTGGATTGAGGCTGTGGTGACCTTTCTATGCCGTTATAAACAGTGTCAGCAGGTTAAGGAGAAGCAAAAATGTACTTGCTGCTGTGGAGAGAAGCTTCACGTCTTTGTTGAGCTCTTTGTTGTTGTTATAAACAGTACAAACCTCCATTTTCACTGGTTCGCTCCTTCGGTTGAATTGGGGTCCATTTCTGTTGCAATCATGATGCCAATATGAAGGGTCAGTGAACTATAGGTTGCAATACTTTGTAGAAATATTGCACTCAGCATAAATCCACAGGCCTGGCCTTGTTACTTAATCTGCCCCCAGCCATGAGACATGGAGGACATTTAATGTTTGTTAGCTTGTCTATTTTATTAGTCCATGTGAGGCCATGAGGACCTCTGGCCTGCAGAACCCTGACATCTAGCACCACTAATGGCTTCGAGCAAAGATATAACAATTTCTTTTATTAAAAAGTGGAAATTATACACTGGCCACAAAAGAATATATCAAATATATGTGCAGCTTAAGGAAAAGTACGGTAAGTATCAACATAGCTTCCAGTCTGCCCAGGACCAATACTAGTAGCATACAATGGTTCTCTCTGCTTACATCACCTCCTTTGTCCTTCCGGAAGCTAAAATAGCTTCCTAAGGAGTGGGATTTTAGCCTGTGTCTTGTGTTAATTGCACCTTTACTTTTTTCTTATATTTTATAAACTTTATTATAAGAAAACATCACACACCAAAATTAGCTAGACCTAAAGGCATCTCAATGAACTTCTCTACAGTTAGAGACAGCCATTCTGAAGCGATTGAGCTCCACATTGGATTCCATGTTTCATTATCAAATATATTTCCACATTCTTACCCACCACCAAAAGCTAAAACTCAATGACAGACTTAGAACTGGGAAATAGTTAGCTTTACATCTCTTTTATTAGCCAATGCCCATTTTCTGCATTCTGTCTTTGCTCATTCCCCAGTAGTCTATCTTGCTCTCTTTTCTACATACTAAACTGAACCACTTTTGGGGGTAGTTGTACTATGCATGTAGCCATCTCCCAATAAAGTACTTGATATTGCCTAGTTGTGGAAGTATGTGTTTGTGTGTGTGTGTGCACATGTTCACACCCTTCCTTTTCTTCTGAATCTCTGTGTCTCTGTACATGACATGTGTACATTTCATGTAGAGGACAGAGGGCAAACTTGGTGTCATTTCTCAGGCACTGTCTACCTTACTTTTAATTTCTTTGAGATAGGTTCTCTCATTGACTTGGAACTCTGTATCGCTGGGCAGTGAGCTTCAGGTAATCGTGTCTCTGCCTCCCTAGCCTGGGATTACAAGTGTGCACAACCAAACTCAACTCTTTCTAATGTGGGCTTTGGGGGTCAAACTCAGGTCCCCAGACTTCCAAGGCAAGCACTTTACTGACTGAAAAATCTCCTTTCTTCTTTGTCTTAACTTTGAGCTTCCTTTGCATTGACAGCAATGTTCAGTTATGAATATGCCATAATTCATTCGCTCTGCTGTAGATGCACATCTAGACTGTTTCCAGAATTCTATCAGAAGGAACATGCTGTTTGAACATTCTTAAATGTGTTTCCTAGTAGCTAAGAACATGAGTTTCTGTAGGGGTCACACTAAGGAGTAAGATTGTCCGACTTTAGCCACTAAGACATGATGCTGTGTTGACAGACATTGTAGTTTAACCAGTAGTGGGCAGGCAGTACTTGTTCTTGTTTGTATTTTAATTTATTTCTTATATCTTTATCCAAACTTGGAATTTCCATCCTGATAACGTGAAAGGATTATCTATCTTTAAAGGTGAGATGATTTTCATCATTTGCCTAATTGTCAGTAGGTAGGGTGTTTTGTTCATAGGATTATTTTCACATAATCCAGTTCTTATCTTGTGCACGGTTTTCTATCTCTTTTCATTCTTATTAATTTTATTAGTTTCTTGCATACTTGTTATTCTTATAGTTTGTTCACTATAAATATAACACTTAGTAGCTCGTATTTTCACTCTTCTGAACACAAAGTCTTGATCTAGCTAGAGTCAAACTTGCACATCTTTTCTTCACAGATTATATTGCTACATGTTATTTAATGTATTCAATATAATGATGAAATTCTATTTCTTCTAACGGTTTCTTTATTTTCCCTGTTGGATTTAATGAAACCTGCCTGACTTATTTTTACATATTGGTCAGGAAGGGAGGCTACTTAATTTCTTTCATGTAGAAAGTGCACATCATGAATGAATTGTCTCTCTTCCCACTCCCTCTGTGTCCTCTGAGATCAATCAAAACTCTATATGCAAGTACTTTGGAGAACTCTGTTCCACTAGCCCATGGCCTACACCTGTGCTAATACAGCCAGAATCTGGAAAGTATGATGTCTGCAGGACACCTCTCCTTCCATGTTGCTCTTTAGGAATATTTTAATTGTTACTGTAACTTTATGTTTCCAAATATCTTATTTGGAATCTCTAATTTAAATATATATCAGGTTTGAGAAAATGACATTTTCACTATTGGACTCTTAGTTATGAACTATTTATTTATTTATCTAACTGAAGTCTTTTATTGATGTTCTTTGACTTTTTCCATTAAGTCCCTACATGTATTTTGATTTGATCCTGTGACATATGTGTGCATCAGTGTCTGCCAGTTTAGTGGTATAGTAAGCACGCCCACACAGGTGTGTACATCAACACACACACACACACACACACACACACACACACACCTCCACAAAAGTAAATAAGTAAGTAGAATCTAAAATATTGTCACCAAGCATGATGGCATATGCCTGAATTCTCAATTCATGGAAGGCTGAGGCAAGAGAATTGTAAATTCAGTGTTAGCCTGGGCATAAAGTAAGAATGTGTCTTAACAAAAGTAAAACAAAATGGGAACTTCAAACTTTGTTGATAGTGTCAACCTCATGTTTTTTTTCTTAAATAAATAAATAGATTTGTAATATATAAAAAGTAGGTGGATAGATGTAAACTCCTACGAGAAGAAGCCATTTCCACATCACGGCTTCTTCAGTCTCCCGGGGGTAGGCTAATACGTGCGGTGGTTTGCTTGGACTTTGGGAAATCTAACTACCCCACAGAGAATGTGTTACACTTTGTGTTGTTTGTTAAGTTGTGATTGATTCGAACAGATCTGTTTCCCTTTCTTCCTTTGTCCCAGTTTTATTCAAGACACACCTGTGCACTCCAGGAGGCCTGAGGACTCGCACAATATTGGCTCATACGGCTTCCTTATGATGAAGGTGGGCTGCAAGCTTCCTCATGCCAGATTATTATCTACCCTTTTCAACAGGCCAGGTCATTCTCACATTTCCCAGAAAAGATAATGGCAATAATAGTGCTGGTGAGAGGGGATGCATTTCTCCTCTCGGGCCCAGATCTTTCCATCACCCTGTCTTCAGTGTAGAAAATCATTTCATTTAGAGAATCCATTTCTCCTGAAAATTGATTTGAAAATGGAGGATGCACGCCTCAGTTCTCCATGGTGGTCTAGGGAGCAGTTAGTGTAGGGGACACTTTGAGTTTCTTGGATAGGCGCTATTTTGTAATTTTTGACAACACAGAATTATTGTCTCTCAAACTTAGAATTTACCTATTTCCCAAGTCTTTGCAAAAATGAGCCCAGGAATGGGCAGAGGCCAATCTTAAGAAGGTTAAGAATGCTGCTTCAGTCTGGGGAGGGGTCAGTAGCAAGATAGGGACACAAGGCAAGGCAGGAGAGGGACCAGTTTCCTTACTGGCCAAAGGACAAGTATCTTGAGAAGAGGAACAGTAATACAGAGTTGATGGTGGCTACCACTACTCCTGGGTCTGAGGATCAGGTAGTGCTACTGCTTGAATCCTAAAAGACTGTGTGGTTTATCATTTCCTAAGATACTGATAGGTCTTTAGAAATAAAAACAGGCTGAAGACACTGTCAACGAATAATCTATCAGACATGTAATTGGTGACTTGTATGTGCCAAATCAGGGCTGAGGACCAGGCCATAAACAGGAAGGAAACAGAGCCTCTCTCTCAGAGTAGGTCGACATCAGTGACCTTTGAGAACATGAATGAGTCCTAGGGAGTATACAGGGTGTATACAGGACATGAATGAAGACCTTTCTCTCTTTTGAAATGCTGTTAAGAATCCACCTAACACTATAGAACCTTAGAACATCTTGGAATGCTTTTTAAGAAGCATGCTGTTTATAGTGCCACAAGCCATGTGAGCAACGCCTCTAGGTCTTTGGATAGCCCCTCAATAGGAATGCCTGATGTCTGGCCTTTCATAGGCCTTCCTCACCAAGAAGCTTCCTGGTGTAGCCTGGTCTCCCTCCACCAGTTCTTATGGTTGTATCTCTTCCCCCATAGCAAATAACATTTTTACAGGTTATAGAATGGCTTTAATGCCCCCCCAGCTCAATACACATGTATACCTTCAGGAAAGGATGGAATGTGGTCACAGTTATCCCTAGAAAATTACTGAGGCTCCAGTTGTTACCAAAATATACATCTGCCACAACAAAAACTGCTGTGCTGTCTCTGTCTCACCCTGGTTAAAATCATAACGACTTACAAACTTCCTTCTCCTTCAGAGAACGTCAGGATACAGGGACACTCTCCCATAGAGGCAGACTGGGCATGAAGTGTGTTTGGGAGGGGCAGTTAAAGCCTGGGGTCAGCCTGGATCGAGTCAGAGGTGAGCAGAAAACACAAATTTGAAGAGAGGGATCTCTCGAAGCCTTTCAAGTTCTTTCTCTAGGCAGGTCAGGTAGACATAGACCTCTCTGGGTCCCACCCATAAGATGGTCACCAGGTAGGTAGGGACAAACTTCTGCTACAGAAGTTACTTAAAACATATTTCATACATATTTTGGAAAGCATTAAGGTATTCAGTCAAGTGGAAAGATTCCTAGGAGCAGGTGACAGTAACTATACTAAGTAGAATACAAAGGTCATGCTAGACTTAGCAACTGAGGATGGCTGGGCCCTCTGGATTGGCCATAGGCATGGGAGAATCATGTCACTTGACTCTAAGAGTGAGGTGATGACCCCAGTTCCTGGGGGCATGTGCAGGCTCCCCTACAGGTTGAGAGACAGCCTGTATAGGTTGGTGTGCAGCCTGTGTAGCTGGGTGTGCTCTGTAACACAGGCTGATTCTGCAAGACAGGAGAAAGCAGCTGTGTTCTATGGTACCATGTGGCTTCACTCCTGGGTCCCTCAAGGCATGGTGCTAACTGGGCCTCTGTGGCTCAAGCCAACTTCTTTTTTACTGTGGCAAGATGGTCTAGATATACTTCAAGGGGGCAGGTAAACTGCTCTTTCTTTAAAAAAAAAATAGAATCTCTGGACTGTAAGGTCACTTCAGTTGCTTTTTAGAGTGGAATTTTCTAGAATGGTGGAAGCTGCCATAGGCTCCACAGGCCCCACAGGCCCCACAGGCACCCACATGTTAAACTTCCGGCGTGACAGACCCTAACTACTGACCCTTGCTTGGGTCATGATTGTGTAGCTCTGTCAGTGTCAGCGCTACCTCCTCCTCAGAGCCCATCCGGACTGGTGCCATCTTGCCGTCCTTCTGGAAGAGCTTGAATCCCCTAACCATGCCACTGGCACTGGAGAAGAGGCTCCGAGGTCATCCGGTGCAGGGTAGCTGGGGGAAGGAAGACGTTCTGGAAGTTTCTAGGGTCCCGATTCTTGAAGCAGTACAATGGTTAGCTGCCACAGTCTTTGGTTGGACCCTCACAAGGCAGCCGCACACTCCGCTGCTTTGATAGCGTGATAACTCACACTGACTTCCCACGCAGCCTGTGCCTGTTCAGGCGGTTCATGGCCAGCGGGGCCTGGCTGCCATCTGCTGTCTGCACCAATATGTTCTTGTTGGACAAGATCTTCCCCCACTGTACGTCACCACAGATGCAGAGAAGAATAAAGAGGCTTTAGAGGGTGACTCTTTCAGGGTGCCAGTGATTGACCAGCAGGATGGAATTCCCAGCACCAGCCAGGCCTAGGATGGCAATTCAGTCTGCTGTGGTTTCAGTTGTTGCACATAGAATAGCCAAAGGGGCTAGCTCTCTGTGGATGTTGGGAACAGAGAAGCAGAAGGCTGCAGCCATGGTTAGGTCCAGGATCTTTAGCCATCTCCAGAGAGCAGGCCAGGATAAGTGTAGTGTCTGCTCTTGTCATTGCCCTTGGCGTTGAGGCCGGTGACCTTGGAGAAGTAGCTGTGCAGCATGCAGCAGGCTTTGTGGGTCTTCTGGCCATCCACTGACAGGTCAGCATGTGTGTTCTCAGGTCAGCATGCTGCAGCAGCTCCTTGATCTTGAAGGATCTTGAAGGATCTTGAGGATGGTGCTGAATTTAGAGAAATACAGCACACCCAGGGTCACTGGGAAGAACAGATTTTCCATGACGACGCTGAGCAAAAAGCTCAGGCCTGCACCATGGCTGTTTCCACATCCTCAGCCTCAGCAGAGACAGCCAAGGTCAGGCTTCCCAATGGCACGGAGTTCATGGCCTGCAGACCCTTCTAAGCATGTGCCTGGTTGATTGAGCTGTCAGTTCTGAGCTCTTTGAAGCTGGAGACCCGGATGTACACAGGCTATCCACACAGCATGGAGCCCCGTGGACTGTAGTAGTTGAGAATGGTGTTGACAACCTCCTCTTTAAACTCTTGATGAAGGACCAGTTCTTTCCCCCTAGCATGAGGAGGCTGTTGACCTTCCCTAGAGAGATGGCCTCTCCCTCAGTGATGTCACATGTGAGTGACTCTGGAAGAGACTCCTGCACAGCTGTCTCCTTCAGCTTCTTGCTATTGCTTCCAATGACTGTTGCAGCTCAGCTGCTGTGCTCGATGGCAGGGCTGTTTCGTGCACACATAAATAGCTGTGGTATCCTGGCTTTGTACTTTACAGCAACATCTGGGAGGATGTGCACAGTGAAGATGGGGGTGGGGGTGGATGGAGGTGCAGTAATCCCAACTAGAATTTTTTAAAGGTGACTTTTAGGCTTGCTTCACATAGAGGAGATGAAGGGTTTTCTTCATCCTAGGGAAAGTTGAGGCTTTTGAAGAACCCATTTTCAACAATTCTGGACAACAGTTCTGGGGTGCTTCCAGCCTCATGCTGGAAAACACAAGGGCTGAACTTCTGTATGGTGTGAGCTCCAGAGTTACTAACGAAAAGAATTTTTGATTCTCTGTCTTCATGTGCAACTCTTTCCCCATTTTGATCATTGTGCTTTTCTAGGTATATTATTTTTATGCCAGTAATTAAGAGAGAGAAACCTGCAAATGAACTAAGCCTAGTTCAAGAAATTATGCTTTTGATAAGAAATTATGCTTATGATTTTTAAATTATCAAATTTGAAATTATCAAAAATTCAATTAATGCTAGATCAAAAAATTGTAAAGATGGGGTTAAGCTGCCAGACTCTCTTGGTATAGAGCTTGGTAATACTGTTCAGGAACATGGGAGCATATTATCATTCCTGTGGTTTGAATTTCTGAGAAAACCTGAAAGATTGTGGACTACATCAAACCTGAAATATCCATGTTTCCTCTTTTTGATGGAATTGAGAGTCTGAGCAAGCAAAGTTTCAATAAATATTTGTATTCTATTTTTCCCCACAAATCCACTTACCAAGTAGAGGAAGAGGGGGACACTCCAATGAGAATTGCAATGCTTTGTGAAAAACAAAACAAGGGAGGGCAATTTCTGGTTTTAAATCAGCCTGCAATGCCTGGGGAGAGTTTGACAATCCTCATACCATGCTGCTTGGCAATTATATTTGGGAACACAGGTTCTCTCATGGTTATGCCATCATATTCTTTTTTAAGATTTTTTATATTTTTGTATATAGGTGTCTGTGAGTGTCTGGCACCTATGTATGGGTGCCCACAGGTGCCAGAAGAGGGCACCAGAACCCTGGGAGCTAGAGTTACATGCTGTTTTCAGCCCCTGCTGTGGGTGCTAGAAACTGAACTCTGGTTCTCTGGAAGAAGAGCTGCAAGCATTCTTAACCTTAACTGCTGAGCCATCTCTCCAGCCTCTCACAATGTTTTTCACTAGATATAGCCTAGTCATACCTGTTCAGTCCCAAACATTACCACTATTGAGGCAAATTCAAAATCTAATCCATAGACTTCCAAGTAGCTGGCTCTGATCTTGAATCCCAAACTAGTTGGCCTCAGAGGGAAAGCTGGTTTGGAGGAAAGGCAAGGACAAGAGAATTGATATGTGATAAGTAAGTTCAGTGTTTGCTGTGGGAGCATATTCGGCTCCTTCAGCCAATAGCCTTTAAGATACCAGCTGACTTGGGC